>APFE031012537.1:122447-231533 GCA_000404065.3 Pinus taeda | reverse complement strand
TACAGGTTTTGGCTTCTCAAAGGGTCTCGCCCCCGGCGAGACCTTTTGTCATCGTAGCTCCGTTTGGGAAAAACTCAGAATTTTTGGATTTGGCATGAAAATTTACACTTTTTCATCCATTAGTAAGAGATTTCATCGAGTTCTGGGCCTCCAAAAGGTCAAAATGCATGCAAAATTTGACTTTCTGCCCCTTTTTTGAGTTGCAGAAACCAGTTTTGGGAGAATTAAGTTTTGACAGGGAAAATGACCTCAAAATTCAAAAATTCCAGTTGGGTTGGAAAGTGGACTCGCAGACCTTTCCACCGAGCTATCCTGCACCCAATTCTGATAACGGGAAGGCCTCCAAACAGAGCTACAAAAGTGTGATACCCTTTGAGAAAAGGTGTGCGACCTTTTGAGGAAATTTTGCCAGATTTGACCAGTTCAGCCCAAAAAACGCAGTTTGGCTCCAGTTTGACTTTTTGGGGTGAAAGATGATTATATTTGATGTAATTATGGCAACTCTAAGACACTTTTAATCTTGTTTAACACTTCTAGAAGATTCATTCATGTAAAGGGTAAAAATTAAATGCATGAATTGGTTTCCAAGTTTATAGAGGCAAGTTGTTTTGATTGCCTAGATTTTAGTGCTAAGTTTAGAAGTGGTTGAAACAGCTCCTAGAAGGATGAGCTCGACCCCTAGAGGCAAGGAAAGGTGTTAGCTTGCCTATATTATGTATTTTCTTAGTCATTTTCAGAGGTTGGAAGGTTGGACTCTTGAGGGAGAAGCTATCATTATATTATTTCACTGTATCTCTGCAATTTTTGGCTAAGGAAGACCAGGGTTTTGCAGTCCTTTTTGGGATTCTTGTGGTTACATGTATTGATGGTGTGTTTCTCTATGTACCTGTAAGTTTGTTATGTGAATCATTTCCTTTCTTTACTTCTGCACATTAAACAAACCAAGTGTTAAAGTAAGAATTCATGACTGCCATGCTCTGCTTTTAAGTTTGTTTAATTTCAATGTTTTATACTGTCTAAAAAGAATTCAAAGTTATTATTTGCTCTCTTTCTTTCATTCCTAACCTCCACTTCAGTTAAAGGCATCAACACTGTCTCCTACCTCACCCCAAGGAACCCCCTGCAGAAACTGTGTCCCATCCCCACACCCAAGATTGCCCTCTCCTCAATTTGCCACCAAAAACCCAAAAACCCCAAAATCAATCTTTCTGATCAGTTTACTCGCCCAATATCAGTGTTACCTTATTGGTCATCTCATCTATTGGAGATTTTACTGAGATTGACTGGAGAGAGCCTTCTCCTGCCCCGTAGGGCTAGCTATGAGGCTAAATGGTTTGATGTTGCCTTGAGGTTTGCCTTTTTCAGCCTGAGGTGAAATTTCAAGCGCTAACATAATGTTCATGTTTGATTTGGACAGGTGGCAGGAGAAGATGATGTGGCAGAACTCCTAGCAAATGGGAAAGCACCAATTGGAAGGCCGCCATTGGTCCCACATTTCGCTTATCGTGAAAGGAAGAGGTAAGCGGTTTCAAATCAACCCTAGGAAAGAAAATTTGCTATGTGATAATCACATATAGCAGATTAGAGGTGGATCAAGTGTTTATGAATCGGCCCCCAACAGTCAGAGTTGTGATGTGATGATCGCAATAACACAACACAAAGGGAAGGTAGTACAGAATCGGCCCTCGACACATCGCGTGCATAGACCATAAGATCTGCAGGTTCCACTGATTTGCGATTTGCGATATGGTGTATCAGTGCCAATGAATTATGGTTCTCCATTCATAGCACTATCAGCTCTGTTAAAGTCGTCGGTTTAAGGAGTTAAGCGTCGATTCTCTGTGTTTAAGCCGTCGGTTTAGGGAATTAATGAGAGGTTAAGAAGATATGCAGGAAATAGTCCGTGAAACTGTTTTTTGGCATTTTTACTATGTTTAACAGGGTTGTACATGTGCACTATTCAGGGACTAAGGTTCTTGGTTGTTGAAACCAATAGCGTAAATTTATCATTTCAGCTAAAATTGTTATTCTGTAAAACTACCTGAATAAGTTATATATTGGGCATCCACACATCGAGAAGAGGGAGAGAAGCAGATAGCAGCGTAGATTTACATAGCAGAGCAGCGGCACATGCTCCTGGCAGGTGGCCGAAACCTTACCTCAGAGATTAGAAGGTTTTGAGAGCATGCAAAAGCTTCATTTCTCCAAATTGGGTGTTTGGATAGGAAATTCTGCACGAATTTTCCCCAAGAATTCAGTGATGTTGTCTGTTTCTAGAGTTGGGCTCTCCAATTTTTAGTTATCTTCCAGATTGAAGGTAGAAGGGTGTTTATGTAAAAACTACTTGTACTTCTTCTCTTTTCATGCCACTTAATAAATGAAGGCCTCCCCACTGTTGAGTCAGGCCCAGAGACGTAGTCCAAATTGGATAAACTTCATAATCAAATATTTTTGTCTTGATTTCATGCATGATTATGTCTTTGCTCTTCATTTATAAGCTTATGTTTTCATGGTTTTTAATAAGTTTAGTTACATGTAATTCTGATGCACCTATAAGAAAAAAATCTTAGATCAAGTGCTATCAAAGAAATTCTTAGTTGATGCGAGTTGCATGAGTATGCTAACCAGAAACAAGCTTCAAAGGATGTGCGCTATGAAGAGGAGACATGGTATATGTTGAAGTGCATTGGGAACAGAAGCGGTCTTTTGCTAATAGGAAATTGTGTGTGTGAATGACCAGATATGCAGCCATGGAGGATGATAAAGAAATGCACAAATCCTTCCTTAGGATGTCCCGAATGGTGGACAATATGTATGGTGCGTATGAGAAAATAAGAGAGGAGGAAAAAGTAATATCTGGAAGTGATACTTCATCCACATTTTCTGATGCTTAGGCATCTTATTCACCACCTTCCTCGTCTTCTTGTCCCTCAAATGAGGAGATTAACTAGATGCTTCAAGAAGAGAATGTCAACTTAAAGAGGCTACTACAAAAAGAGAAAGAGGAAAAACAAAGGTTGTTACACCAGCTGCAAGCTAAGGACAAGGCTTTGGAAAAGTTGCAGCGTAACTCCGTTGACGTAAAGAGCAATTCTTCGACTCTATGTATTTTCCCTGATAATGATTTCCCCACTTTTGAAGAACATACCACAAGTATCGGCTCCAAATTGGTATCAGCATTAATGGCCAAGGCATCATAAACCCCATCAAAGTAGCAAAATTACCTCGACATACATGACTTGGGTATGTCATGAAGGAGATTGGGGAATGTGCTAAAATACCAGTGAATTATCAACCTATGGCAGTGTGCATTGCAGAAAAAGAGCTGAGGCAAGCTCTTGCTCCCATTATAGTACTAGAGACAAAAGGAAAGGTTTAACAAGTCTGGTATTCTAATGTTCATTTTGATTACAATCTTCTTGTTAATAATGAATGAAAATCATGGCATAGAAAAACATGCAGTTTTTTTGGATTGTATAGCCATGTGTTTGCTGAGTGCTAGAGAAGAATAGCAACACGAAAGAGGATGAGAGGTGAAAGACCCTCTCCAAGGCAGGAAAATAAAAATAAGGTAAAGCAGATCTGGAGGAAGAAGAATTATTGTAGTCATTGTGACAAAGGTGGTCATCAAAGAGCCACGTTTCGCAGGCTCCATCGAGAGCAGTGTCATAAGGAAAAAGTGTCTGTGCACGAACCAGGTGAAATAATTGTTCGACCAACAAATGTGCCACAAGGAGACGACCCATTCACTTTGAAGGTGAAGGTGAAAGATGGTTTTTTTAGATGTAGTAGAATGTCATGGCCCTGTTTTAAATCACATGTTTCATGTTTAAGCTATAATAGTGATGATGTATTTTCCATAACTTGTTGTAGCAACAATGATTTTGGCCCTGTTTTTGTAAATCATATGTTGCAATGATGATGTGTTTTCCATCACTTGTTGAAGCAGCAATGGTGTTTGGCTGTATTTTTCAAATCATGTGTTGCAATGATTATGTGTTTTCCATCACTTGTTGAAGCAACCATGATGTTTAGCCTTGTATTGATAGTTGAAGTATTGTTTCCAATTTTATGTAAACTTGACCACAGATTATGTGTTATAAACTCGTGGCAATTATGGGATGCTTGGTTCATTATTGGTCATAGAGTTAAGCATGTAATTTGCAAGAGTATTGTACTACAGGTTTGCAGGGGATGCAGGTCTCGGCTCATCGCTTATGGCTCCGAAGGACAAAGGTGAAGGAGAAGGAAGGATGGACCTGTTAAGAAACTTATGGTGCAAACAATGTACACAGAAGCTGCAGATTATTTTAATTTTTTTGGAGGAACAAAATCTTCTCAATGGGTAGGATTGATCCAGGAGGATCTTCAAAAGTACCAATGGCATGGTATAAAGGCTCAAAAAATCAAAGTTGCAGAAAGTCTATAAACTTAGCATCAAATCAAAGTGCTCATCATCCTTATTCTAACGGTGTGAATGACACTAAAATCCGAGCTCATATGAAAAAGTTGGCGCAAGTCAAATTTCATGTTTGACTTGGATAGGTGGTAGGAGAAGATGACATGGAAGAACTCCCAGCGAATGGGGAAGCGCCAAATGGCAGGCCACCATTGGTCCCACATTTCACTTTTCACGGAAGGTAGAGGTTAGTGTTTTCAAATCGACCCTAGGAAAGAAAAGTTGCAATGTGAATCCCATATCGTGGATCGGAGGTGGATCAAGTGTTTACAAATCGGCCCCCTGCAGTCAGAGTTGCGATGCGATGATCGCAATCATAGATCACAAAGGGAAGGAAGTACAGAATCGGCCCCTGACGTTCAAGATTGCGATTGTGATATCGAAATCGCATATCACACATGAAACATGCATCGACCATAAGATATGCAGGTTCCATAGATTTTCAATTTACGATATGGTGTATCGACGCCAATGAATTACGGTCAGTTAAAGTTGTCGTCTTAAGGAGTTAAGTGTCGATTTCTGTGTTTAAGCTGACTGTATAAGGAATTAATGAGTGGTTAAGAAGATAAGCAGGAAATAATCCATGGAACAGTTTTTTTGGTATTTATACTATGTTTAAGAGGGTTGTACCTGCGAACCACTCAGGGACTAAGGTTCTCGGTTGTTGAAACCAACAGCCTAATTTTATCATTTCAACTAAAACTTGTTTTTCTGTAAAACTACCCAAATAAGTTATATATTGGGCATCCACATAGCGAGAAGAGGGAGAGCAGCAAAGAGCAGCATAGATTTACAGATCAGAATAGTGGCACCTGCTCCTGGCAGGTGGTCGGAACCTTACCTCAGATATCAAAAGGTTCTAAGAGGATGCGGAAGCTTCATTTCTCCGAATTGGGTGTTCGGATAGGAGATTTTGCATGATTTTTCACCAAGAATTCAGTGGTGTTGTCTGTTTCTAAAGATGGGCTATCCATTTGTCATATATCTTCCTTATTGGAGGTATAAGGGTTTTTATGTAAAGTCTACTTGTACTTATTCTCTTTTCATGCCACTTAATAAATGAAGGCCCACCCACTATTGAGCCAGGCCCGGAGACATAGTCCAAATTGGACGAACTCCATAATCAAATCTCTGTGTCTTGATCTCATGCATGATTATTTATTTTCTCTTCGTTTATAAGCTTATGTTTTCATGGTTTTTAATAAGCTTAGTTACATGTAATTTTGATGCACCTATAAGAAAAAAATCCAAGATCAAAAACTTTAAACCTAAAGGCATCATTTTCTCTTGAAATCCATTCGCAGGTCTCCTACCTGGCTCTATGAAATTACAAACATAGATATTTTTAAATTTAGTGGTTTTCATTTTCTTTTTAGGGTAGGCCTTCTGGGGAAGAGGTTCTCCTTGGCTCTGAATGAGTGAAAAAATATTGAACAATCTGAAGGGGTTTGACAGCAGAGGATGCAGACTGAGAAAGAGAGATCAGGTCTTGATCTGGGATAAGTCCAAATAAGCCCCAACATTTGTGGGTTGCAGGTGATGAGGCCCTTACCTTCGTGTGAAGAAGATAGAAGAATCCTCTTTCTCATAAATATAATGGATAGTCAGACTAGGATGGTTCACAGAACCCCCAGGTAATATACCCCCAGCAGATGATGCCAAAGGAGGTTTAGGGGGATAAATTCAGCAGTGATATGCATGATACCGAGGACTCATGTAAACAATAAAGGGAATTTCCCCCTTTTGTCCCATAGCCCACAGAGAAACACATTCATTTTTATCAAGTATAGATGATATTTTTGGAAAATGAGAGTTACCTAGGGAAAGAGGCTGAGTTGGGGTAGTTCCTCCTATTGGATCATCATCCTTATCCTCCGAGGAATTCCCACAAACTTCTTGTTGTCTAGCACAACCCTAGAACAAGTGCGTCATTGGGCATGCTGAGATCAGATGTCCTGTATCATGGCATTGTAAGCAGTGGAAAGGAACCCCCCAGAAATCCACATTGAGCCTTATTGCAGTTGTACCCCATCGTAATTCCAATTCCTCTAGCAAGCCTTTGTTGAAATCCACTTCCAACAAAGCCCATGCCATTCCCTTCTCAAGCTGACCAAATATTACTTCATCCCAGTAGTAGAAGCATCCTGAACAATTATCAATTGCCTTAATTTCCATCAAATTCCATAATTCTAACGGAAGTTCGGGCAATTGTTCCCAAATTAAATTTCTCATGCACAGTTCTATGAAGGGGTCAAAGCCCATCTTCCATTTCTAAATGGTAAAAAATTTTACCCATGGAGTGTCCAAAATCTCCTTTGTATCCTCATGGCTAAGGAAATGAAAAACCATTCACCCATTTAAGAGGATGTTGATGTTTGGGGGGTATTTCAAAAGGGGCAGCCATTGACTCTCCACCCATGCTTTAACATGTTCTCCAGACATCTATAAACGATGCCACCTTCCCAGAATGCCCTATCTTTGAGCCTTTCAACGCTCTCCCAAAAAGACTCAAGTTCCAGAGTTAATCGTTGTCCGTCGATCACTGCCTTGAGAGGTTTTTTTTAACTCTTATTCTTATTGGCATAAATCTATGGGTCATTCTAAATATTTCCATCTGTTGTAATTGCTTCAAATCATGCATTAGTATTGCCCAAAATAGGAGTTGTGGGCTATGAAAAACCCTTATGAGTTTTTACCTCTCGTTTAGCCTGTAACGTGACATCAATCGGTGTCTCAGGAGAGAGTGAGTACAGCTCCTTCATCTTGTACAGATTCCCCATCCAAGAGTCTAGCAAATGGAAATGACAAGCCTCCATGGCCCCCCTCTGATAGTGTAATCCAACTAAACAAGAGAGCCCAGCATATTTTCAAGTATTGTTGCCACCTCAACCCATTCCGAAACTAGCATGGAAATGTCACTAAATGTGGTCCCTTAGAAAAAAATCCCCACAATGACTAGTACGCTGGAGAAAGGAAAGTCTGACGGGAGTATGCCTCAAGCCTCTGACCTAGTAAATGTGGTGCTCTCAGGATATTTTGAAATATGATCCAATATCCTACCAACCAAGTATCGAATTAAAGTCCAATTCATAACTACTATGATGACTTGGATCCATGCAATTCGAAATGGTCAGTTAGTCATCAAAAATCCCCCCCAAATCTTGTCTCCTATGGTTCTGTCTGATACTGGAAAATCTATTGAAAATTTCTAGGAATAGTCCCCTCTATCACTCAAAACCGAAGATTGGAAGCCTAAAATTCATACCGGTGGAAAACATATTCATCAAAATTGAATTTCCTTCATGCATGTGTTTTAAGCATATTTGTTTTGCCTCCCGTTGCTCTGGCAATAAACTGAAGAGTTGTGATAGTTGTTTGAATTTTAAATGTTGTTATTCTTCCTTAATCACTTCAACCTTTGGCTACTACAACCTCAATAAGAAAATTCTTAGTAAACCATTTGAATGTTAATTATCTCCTGGAGTAATGGTTGCTTACCTTTTTGGCTCCACTCTTCTTCTTTCAACTTTCATTCGCTGAAATCTACTTGCGACAGTCAAATGTAAAAAAATATCATCTGTAGTAGTGTGTGGCACCTCTGGACTCGACGTCTCTTAGAAACATATAACTGCGAGTTTCACCAAAGTTTGTCTCCCCTCTCTTACTGATGTAAAGTTTTAGTTTGTATGTTAATCACTTTAACAAAACAAAAACATCTTTGTAAACATTATACATTGACTCCCAGCCTCGACGAAGTGGGAAATGTTAGTTTAATCGTGAGTGGTTCCAGCAGAAAACTTGGGTCAATTCTTCATATTTCCCTATGTCCTCCTCACTCCTTGCTCCACCTTTATCAATGAAAGGTTCTGACCTATCTTGTTGATTTTTGTCAACCTTGGGAAATCGATGTAACATAGTTTTTACCCTCGTCTTGTCCTTTGATCACTAAAAACCTACAAAAAATACCATTATATGTTCCATTGTCTCAGAAGAAACATATTATTAGTCATGTTCCTTGGCTCTAACCTCCTCGATCCATGCTCCATGCTCCATAAAGTTTGTTTGCATTGAGTTGTTTGATGGGGTAGGAAGTTGGATGTTGGAGAACGAAGGAGTCCTGTGTCAATCTGTGGCACATGTATAACATAAATGACATCAAGGAAAACATTCATGGATCCTGCCACATCAATGATCTATCATGCCAAGAGTGCCACTTGTTGATCCTCGAAATGTACTCCATCTTGGCCATTTTCAAAGTCTTGCGTAGGAGGTCGACATCATTCTTTTTTCTTTGTGGATTAATTAACTAATTTCAAGCCAAATTTACATCTTCAATTCTATCAAGAAGAAAGGGGTTATGATATTTATTTGACCTTACCATGGAATTACCTTCATGTTAATGGAGTCATTTACCTCATGTTTCCCTTCTTCTCGATGGTAGGCAAGGTTGGGTTGAGCATATTCCTCTTTGTTTTACCCATGGAGGATATGGTAATAGGACTTATGAGAGAAAGATTTAAGTAAGCAATTGATTGTTCTAAGTAGGAGTCTCAGGTCCCAGAATTGTCATATTTAATACATTTTGTTACCCCATGATATCTTGTTTTACATATTTTGAAACTATTACTTAGCACTACCACCTCCTTTTAGAAATAATCATGAAGACTTGTGTTCTAATTGCATAATATTTAAAAATTTGATAGGTAATCATTATTTCTAGTTGAATTATTTCAATTGTGATCATTAAAAATTCATTAATCAACATGTATGTAGTTCTTGCACTCTATAGGAATCCTGCACCAAAATCGACAAATTCACTCTTTAGGGATCCTTCACTAAAGTCAAGTATGGACCACCTCATTATTCAAATTTTCCTCGAACGCCAGTGGTAGCTAGCAGTAGAAGTACCAACCCTAGATTATCTTGGACTTATTCATCGGTCAAGGTGCTCTTCTCTCTTTTATTATCAATAACATACATAGAAAAGAGGATCCATTTACAAAAACGGTGTTCCATGTACCAGATTCAACTCCTTTGTTTGAACTTTGGTTGCACCAGAACTAGATCTGACTTTTATCTATGGTGAATTGTTACGAATTATAATTTGTTCCATTTGTATTTGAGTGGCTCATTGTTGGGAGTTGGATCCCCCAAGGGCAGTTTTGGGGCTAAAAGCCCATGTTTAAGTCAATTTTTTCTAATATCATTGTAAAATCTTCGCATTTTGTGGTCGCAGAGCGCGAAGGTGTTATGTGTCACAAAGGATAGTCTAACCTTAATTTTGTAAAGTAAAGTCAGTTGTAAGAGATCTACCCATGGTCCGCAGACCATGGAATTGTATAAAAAGAGCTAAGATCTAAGTATTTAGGAGTCAGTTGATGATGATGAAGTCTTAAAGATTCATAGCTTTAGAGAAATAAGTCTAAGTCTTGGGTTGTAGCTTAGATAGAGGCTCTGCACATGAGTGCGCAGAGGCCTAGGGTAGAAGTCCATAGCTGAGTGCGTGGACCCCTGCAGCTGTGTGCACAGGGTGAACAGAGTCTGTCACACTTGGAAGATATTAATAAAAGGAGTTATTATGCAATTTATATGTATTTTTTTTGTTGATTGGTTTGGATATTTTGTGTATGAATCACCCTTACTATGCTTCTATGATGTGCGAATAAATACGGTATGATTGAATAATTAAACACAATTACGAATATCTGATTACGTGGTGATAACCTCAAGTATTCAGAAAAATAGGAAAATCACTTAGGGTAATTGAGGAATCTGCATAGCAAGCTGCCATAACAGCGCAAAAGTACCTGAGCCCCAGGTTAGGGTTGCACAAAGGTCGATCGTATACTTTCACGAAGGTATTGAAAGTCAGAATAGAGGGTTTGTCTTAAAAGCCCTAAAGCGAGATCACTTGCACGAAGGTAGGGATAGAAGAGATCAAACGACATCACAACCATCTTAGGGCGCGGAAACTTGGTTCCAACATCCCCCATACTGCTTCAAGTGAGATTTTGGTCCACACTCTGCAGGATGATGCCGAAAGGGCCAATAGTGTAGGGATTTGTTTGGCTAATTAACATTGAACCTAGGTCAAGCCCCCTCAAGCAAATAAATGGTTTCGTTTCCGGGATCGGAATCTGCATAAGGGATGTGTGATGTCGTATCACTAGAATCCAACTAAGAAGGAGATTGGATACTCGCTGAATAGAAAGATCCACGATTCCGTGGCACATGAGAATAGAAACCCATGACTGACAGAGGAATAGTGGTTGGACTGATACTTGTATACAGATATCCACGAGATCTTTTTTTGTCGTTTCCCTATTGAGCTATACGAGTGGATTGCAAAGTTAGTAGATAGCCAAGGAAGGTTGAAACTTGATGGTCCTATTGTGTGGACCCTAGAGCTAGTGTGAAGGTTGGAAGCATCAGAGGATAAGATCGCTCGCATTGTCGATCATTGGCTGGATCGCGTCATAGGAGGATTTGTGACTGAATTTGTAGTCGACACCTCAGTCAGCTATAGTGAGGCGGAGCGACGCTTTTTCAAAGGACTGTGAGGTAAGTATGTAAAATATTTGAATAATTGGAGTAAAATGTTGTTGTGCGAAAAACGGGTTATGCAACTACCTTGATGTTCGGGACTACGCAAAGTGGAAAAACTTACAAGAACGAAGGAAAAAAGGGTCTGGAGTATAGCCCCTTGATTTCACCTTCGCGAAGTGACAAAGAAGGGATAGCGAAGGTTTCTACATGAAGTGCTATTCAGTTAATAAGAAAAGGATTCCCGTGAATACCACCACCACCCACACCACATTTGACTTCACCACCATCACCTCCAACTTCGCCCGTACCACCTCCACCTCCGCCGCGGTTCAATATGGCAAATACAGTGAAGTTGCCTTTGTTCAAAGGCTGGGGAGAAATGAGGACCTAGACCAATTCTGGTTCGTTGTGAGGGTTTTATGGGAAGCTCAAGGTGTTACAGATGATCATATAAAAAAGGCAACACTAGTTAGTGCTCTGCAAGATCACGCGCTAACCTGGTATATTAAATACTCTAACGACAACCCGAATGTTGGAGTAGCAGACATCCAGGCAGCACTAAATAAGGAAATTAGTAGGCCTAAATCTGAGGCGCAATCGATTGTGGGATTCAAAGAGATTGTGATGAAACCAGGCGAGACACCTTGGGAACTAGATCAGAGACTGAAATGTACAATCCGCGAAGCCAACATGAATTTGACAGATGGACAGCATCGCGAGTGGTTTGTGGCTTCACTACTACCACACTTAAGGAGTGCGTTGTTGCTACAAAAGATAACAACTCAGGCAGAGGCCTTGGATATTTCCATGAGACTACATGAGACTCTGATGTAAGATCCTAATCTAGGAGTTCATCAGATCCATGTGAAGCTGAAGAATATGTGCCTTGAGATGCAAAGTCTGAAGTAGGACGGGATGGTTCGACCAAAGGTACGTGAGGAGGTATGGTGCTTGAAATAAAAGAGTCAGGGTCATGACAAAGACCATTGCACGGAGGAGGACCAATTCCTTTAAGGCCAGAAGCTCAAGTAGGACCTAGAGTGGGGCCTACATTATGGTGCGTTATCTGTCAGGTAGTCGGAAAAGATGCCACAGATAACTGTCACTTGCTACAGAAGTATGTAAAAGCACCGCAACAGCTGTTCTGCAACTTTTGTAGGTCAGTAGGACATGATGAGCGTACTTGCAGGAGCTATGAATTGATGATGGATAAAACTCCCGCCTATAGGGTTCAGGCTGAAACGCGACCCCTTGACTAGAATGTAGGGATGGTGTGGACAGGATTTCAGGGGCGCGGATGAGGCCGAGGCTGAGGGGGAGGAGGACCTGGTAGAGGTCGAGGACAGTTGATTTTCTACAATTGCAGAGGACTAGGATACTATGCCCGTGATTGCACTAATCCAGCACGTCCATCATGTAGGTATTACCCGTTGTTTGATCATGAAATAGGATATTGTCCTACACTGATAGCTAGGATACGTGACAAAGGGGCGCTACCACTTCCGTCAACTTAGAACCTATAGATGATGAGGCCTGAGCCACATGAGGAAGATCCAAACTTAAATATAGTGCTCAAGAGTGGAATCACGATAGGAGATGACAAGGGGAAACGGCTAGAAGATAGTACATGGGTTCGCAAAGCCCTGTTAAAAGAGGTTGAGTTTGATTTGGATCGTGCTCATAAAGCCTTCATGGAAGCTAAGAAGAGCTTTGTTGAGGCCTCCACCTCAAGAAGCAAGGATAAGCCTAAGCTAGAGATGGACCCCTCTATGCTCACAACTTTCCTGGAAACCTGTATGAAGTTACTACGTGACAGTAAGGTTGTGAAAGGGTTACAAGAACTCATCAATATGTGCATGGGAACTGCACCAGGTGAGTCGCACGTGGTACGATAGATTGGCAAACATAAAACAAGGATGGGACAGGAGATAAGACTGACCACATAGATAGGAGAGTATGAAATGGATCAGGTCATTTTGGACCTGGGGCTAGATGCAAATGTCCTACCAAAGTAGACTTGGGAATGAATGGGGAGACCTGTGCTGCAATGGTCTCTGATTCATCTAAGGATGGAAAATCAACAGAAAATCATCCCCATGGGGCGGCTACAAGGGGTGGTCGTGGATATTGAGGGAGCGGGTGCATTGGCTTATTTTGAAGTAATAGAGATAATGGATTACAACAACCCCTACCCTACGCTCTTGGGAATTGACTGGGCTACTGATATGAATGGGGTAATCAATCTGAAGAAGTGAAAGATAATCTGTGAGAAGAAATCGTTGCATGTAATAGTACCCCTCGATCCTGCTGAAGGATCACACTATACTAAACTTGTTCATGATTATGAGAGTGATGACGACCTGGACTATATCTATAAGATAACAGCACGAGACCAATATTGGGTGAATCCCACTGCGGATGGATAGATTACATGGGATCGCGATATTTCCTGCACTTCAAACTCCAACAAAGAAATAGAACGCTGGCAGCATCAGTTACATTAAGTAACTACGTTGAATTAAAACATGATGACTGGTCGTTGCGTTGTGTGTCGTCAGAGGTAAGAAATCTTCCTATTTATGATGTTCTAAATGAGGTAGATATATTTTTGGATGCATATGAAATAGAGGTGCCAAAAAAGCAGCACTTCCAAGTCTTGGACTGGGCACTACGCGCTATGCCCGCAAGATGGTCGGGTACGCACAAGGGAAGCTTTGATGATTGGTGTGAATGTAGGAGGCTAATCAGAACATGATTTGGGAAGCCTAAGATATGACTAATAGACAAGTATGATGGGTAGAATGATCCACGCGCACATCTGGCCAAATGGATGTAGGCTTATGGACAAAATCCCCAACCTGAGTGGGTGCACCTGTTTTGTCATAACCTGGATATTATCCCAGTGATTTGGTATATAGAAACAGATCTCTGCCATGGGACTAGCGAATGGGATATCCTGCACGAAGGATTCATGATGACATTCAGTTTTGAGGACGGGTTTGACAGTATTGATGAAGCGCTACAAGAGGTGAAATCAGCTATCTTTAGGATACCACAGGATCCTTTAGACCATATTCAGCCTGAATGGGCTACTCAGCTGAGTCGCATGCTCGAATGTTATAATGTAACTACTAAAGAAGAGGACAAGGATCCGCAAAACATTAAAATTCTAGAAATAGAAGGACCGTAGATTGAGAAACCTGATATAACTGTGTCGGTGAAAATGAAACAAGTGAACATTAGTATGGGGGCATGACCCAAATTCGTGAAGATTGGAGACTACTAGCACAACGTGATGGTGGATAAGGTCGTTGAATTGCTCTGTGAATACCAGGACTTATTCCCTACCAATTTTACGGATCTGAAAGGAATAATCGAGGACCTAGGAATGATGAAGATCATGTTAAAGCCCAACGCAAATCTAGTTAAGCAAAGGCCTTACTGTCTCAATCTGTAATACAAGGAGAAGGTTTGCTTAGAGCTAGAAAAGATGCTAGCAGTAGGCATCATTAAGCCTATGGAAGAGTCTAATTGGGTAAGCCCAATGGTGGTGCAAGAGAAGAAGCAAAAGGTTGAGATAAGGATATGTGTGGATCTCGGAAAAATGAATGACGCTTGTGTGCATGATCCTTTCCCGACTCCATTCATGAATGAAGTGTTGGACAATGTAGGTGGCCACGAAGCATATTCCTTCATTGATGGGTTCTCTGGGTACCACCAAATCAAAATCATGTCGGAGGATAGGAGAAAGACAACCTTCACAACTAAGTGGGGTTTATTTCAATACACTATAATGTTGTTTGGATTGAAGAATACATCTGCAATCTTTTCATGTGTGGTTGTTATGGCATTCAAGGAATTTATTCATAAGTTCCTAGAGGTATATTTTGATGACTAGACTATATTTGGGTTGATTAAGCGCCATGTAGCAAGCTTGCACTTAATGCTGGATACCTGTTGAAGATACTAGATCGCGCTCAATCTCAAGAAGTTTATGTTTTGTATTCCTTTTGGGAACCTATTGGGGCATGTGGTTTGCGGACAAGGATTGATGGTAGACCCCACGAAGGTTGCGGTGATACTGAACTTGGAAGCGCCAAGGAGTGTGAAACAGCTACGTGCTACTCTGGGACATACATGATATTATAGAAATTTTATCAAAAGCTATGCCGAGATCACTGCGCATATGGAAAAAATGTTGAAGAAGGATGCCACGTTCTATTGGAATGATGACTGTAAGAAAATCTTGGATATATTGAAAGAAAAGATGGTTATCGCGCCAATTCTAGTCTTCCAGGACTGGAAGAAAGAATTTCATGTACATGTCGACGCATCATGTATATCTCTAGGGGCAGTACAACGGGCTGGCGAAGAAGGATTGGACCATCATATCGCGTTCGCAAGCTGCAGATTATCTAAAGCAGAGAAGAACTATTCTACTACTAAATGCGAGGGGCTAGCTATGGTGTATGTGCTCCAGAAGTACCAGCACTACTTGCTAGGAGGTCATTTTAAGATGTATACGGATCACTCCACGCTGAAGTACTTGGTCAATAAGCTTGTGTTGGGGGGGGGGGGGGAATTTGTACATGGCTCTTATTGTTCCAAGAGTACGATTTTGAAGTTGTTGTGAAGCCTGGACGATTAAACGCGGGACTAGACCATCTGTCACACATCGAAACAGGTGAGGAACCTACTAACTTGGAAGAAGGATTGTCTGACACGTAGCTATTTGCAGTGAATGTCATGGATGGTCACTTTGAGGATATAATACACTTCCTAACAACAAGAACTGCACCAGAAGGATACTCTATCCAGCAAAAGAAGGAAGTAGTGGTGCGTACGACAAATTTCTCTGCCATTGTTGGAAATCTATACAATATGGGGATTGATGAGATATTGCAATGGTATGTACCTAAGTTCGAATGAAGCATCATCCTCATGGATGCTCATGGGGGCGCTATGGGAGGACATTATGCAGGGAGAGAAACCGTGCAGAAGATTCTACGTGCAGGTTTGTGGTGGCCAACCCTTCATCAGGATTAAAAAGCATATTGCAAGACATGTGATGCATGTCAAAGAACGGGCAAGCCATCGTGGAGGGATGAAATGCCTTTGAACCGACAAATGTCGTTGCAACCCTTTAAGAAGTGGGAAATAGATTTTGTAGGACCCATTTAGCCACAAGGGAAGACAGGAGCAAGGTACATTATCACTGCGATGGAGTATTTGCCTCGTTGGGAGGAAGTGCAGACAGTGAAGGATTGCATGGGCGCGATGGCTGCAAAGTTTCTATTTGAGCATGTACTAACGTGATTTGGATGCCTAAGGATCTTAATGAGCAATCATGGTACACACTTCCTGAATGAGACATTCAGCGTGCAAACAAAGGAATTTCAAGTAGATCACCAAAAGAGCACACCTTATCACCCATAGGCTAACGGGATAGTGGAGGTGTTCTACAAAGTACTTGAAAATGCATTAACCAAGGTTTGCAATGCTCAACGAAGTGATTGGGACCTATGCATACCTACAGTATTGTGGGCTTATCGAATGACATCCAATAAGTTGACAGAACAAACCCCTTTTAGGCTTGTCTATGGTGTGGAAGCTGTAATGCCTATGGAATACATCGTGCCTAGCTTGCGCATAGCAATGCTCACAGATATGATGGATCACGGAGCCCTGGAAGAGAGGCTCGCACAGCTAGATGAGCTCGAAGAAGAAAGATTTTTGGATGGATTTCACCAGCAGGTCCAAAAGCAACGTGAAAAGGCATGGCATGATCGACACATCAAGCTGCGCACATTTAAGGTAAATGATCTGGTTTTGTTGTATGATAGTAAGTTTGATAAATTTCTAGGAAAATTTAGGATGCACTAGTTAGGGCCTTATGTTATTAAGGAGATTACCAACGAAGGAGCGGTACAGTTGGTCAAGTTAAATGGAGAACCCTTCCCAGGAAAGGTGAATGGCAGTCGCTTGAATCCATACACCGGCGGTCATGTGACTAAATGGAAGTAGAACAGTCTTAGTGCTCCAAGCAACTGAAAGGAGGCATGGGACTATAAACTACACTGCCCGAGTTGGGGAGCTGCGTGATTGGATGATGATGTGAAGCAAGAACATGTCACTAGGTCCACAATAGTGCGAAGGGAGTTGCATTATCGAGGGAGAAATCGTTCAGGTCGGCTAGAAAGTGGCCGTTAAAACCACTGTTCATGAAAAGATGGTAGAAGTGAGGCCAAATTGAGCAGGCAACCGACACTTAAGATGAAATTTATGGCCTAGATCCTTGAAAATTTGTCGCCAATCCAACATTAATGGGCCGATTTTGGGGGCAATGGTTGGATTCGAATTCAAATTTCCCTATAAATTACAAGTGGCTGCCTAGTGAAAAACACTTGGAATTTTGAGAATTGAGTTGTTGCGCTCTCAGGTGCACATTAACTATGAATTCTTTCAAGACTTGATAGTGAGTCCAGCATTTGAACAATTGTCAAAAGAGACACGAGCACTAGCAAAAAGCATAATTTCAACCCGTGCAGAAGCTATGAACACCTAAGGAGTGGTCACGCGAGGAAAGTGTGCAGGAAATTGATATGGGGACTGAAGTAGCTGCCTCGAAAGTAGCCGAAGTATTGGTAGAGTTCCCTAAATCCCCAAGAACACTGAGACCGAAACCAACCCCAACCAAGGATACCATGAAAGGCAAGAAGGGCAAGCAGCCTTCCATCCAAGTGCGCGCGTCGCTGAGACAAAACCCACCAAAGCCCACTGTCGACGAGAAAGGCAAGGATATAAACTTAGAGGTAGAAGAGGAGGATATCAAAGACATCCCCATGGACGATGTGGGAGTGGAAATAGAGGAGGTTAAAGCCCAGCTTGTGGACCCTATTACAAGGTTGCCGGAGTATGTCCCTTCGCGCAAGCCTAAGTCCAAGGTCCCAAAGGAAATTGATGAAAGTAAGACTCCCCTGCAAACCCCATTGCTACCAGATGAGATCACTTTTGATGGTCTGTGTTTGGCATGGGTACCAATTTTAAAGCTCAAAAACTAGGACTTAGTGAACCATAAGAAGTTCTCGCACCTGGCAACAAAATAGTTGATGTGCCGCATCATAGACACAAATACAGTGATGACTACACTCGAGCTATGGAAGTGGCTCAGAGGAGTAGAGAAGGTAGGATTACTCAACCTGCTCTAGGTATCGCACTATAACCGCACCCCGGTGATAGTTTTAGTCATCAAGCAGTTGTTGTGCTTGGTGCATGATGGGTGTGTATGGCTGGAGGAGCCAATACCCATCACTCATATGCTGATTCACTGCATAACACGCCTGTCATATACAGGCAAAAACCCAACTATGATCTTTGGCTGTAAGGCTAGCGAGCTGCCACTGGAAAAATCAATGAAAGAGAAGTTCAAATTGGTGAAGAAGTCACGCGGGTACGCTATCTCCAGCATCTGTGACCCTGCTATGAAGGTGGCAACACAGATCCTTGTAAGGAAGGTGATGCGGAAGTGTTACACTGACGAGGTGTCGGCGCCTGTCGTCGTGCTCGCACAGTAGTGCGTGGAACAATTCTAATTTAACTGGTCAGACTACCTTCGCTAATATTTCCTGGCAAACTGTCGTGAAGCGCATGAGAAAAGCAACACGTTCCACTATGCGTGGCCCTTGCTATCGATTATGCTCGTAGCGTGGGAGCTACCAGAAGATAGCCAATTCCCCTCGGTCGCATCAGACCTTCCTAAAGTAGCGAAGTATGCTTCGTTGTGGGCGACCAAGGACACGGAGCATGTTCAAGACAGCAAGATCTTCTGGATATTGATGGAAATGAATATCAAGATGGCTATCAATCGCAAGCCACGATTGTCTCCCACGATATATGATAACCTGTAGAGCTATGCCGAATTCAAATTTGATTTCCATCGAATATCAATCAGGGCGTGGAAGGACCCTGCACAGAAGTGGTACGATTTCCATACCTAGCCACAGATGATGCCATCGATGCAGTGTTGGATAAATGGTCAGCGGAGTGGCGCACCACCACAGACTTGGTGATGGGTGGAAGCAAGTCTGCCACAAAAAAGAAGAAGGATGAGGCCAAGCTGAAGATGGCATAGCTAGTTGAAAAGAGGAAGAAGGAAGCCGCTGAGAAGGCCAAGGCAGAACAGACGGGAAAGGGGGCAGGAAAACAAATAGGTGGCACAGAGCAGGGCTCTGAAAAAGGTGTGCGGTCGTCTTCACCTAAAACCGAAGAAGAGGACACAAAGTAGCATGGCGCGGAGCCTCAGGAGATGTCTAGCCACATTAAGCGCCCAAGAGAGTTAGAAAAGGGAGGGTCCAAAAAGAAATCTAAGGCGACCATGACCTAGCTAAACCCTATCACACTAACAGAGGGAGATTTATACGACATCAGTGACACAGTCAGAGATGTCAATGCGGAGGCCCTGTAGCAATTTGAAAAGCAGCAGTAGATCATCCTAGGGGCCATCCAGACTAGACTGCAGGAGTTGCAAACCCGCGTGTCACAAGTTGGTAAGGTGTCTACCATCTTGGCTATTGGCACATTAGAGGCTACCAATATGTTGTGCACGAAGGCTTCGTGTGCGCTAGTGCTGCTGGATGGAGAACTAACAATAGAAAATGAGACTGACAGGACCATTGTCAATGCCTTGAAGGGAGTGGGATTGAACCTGGCAATGCTCCCACGTGAAACACTCCACCTCTTGCGAGATGGAGTAATTGCAAAGCTAAGGGCCGACGAGCATCGTGCCCTCCAAGTGATCAGTGAAAATAAAATAAAAAATGAGTAGATGGCCTTATAGAGGAATGTTTCCATCCCCGCCAAGGCCGAGGCAACCAGCCAGAGAAAGAAAATTATACAGGTCGTGGCGGAGGCCTGTAGAATGGTCCTGGAATTGGCCATTCTGGAGGAGGAGACAGTCGAAGTTTGCATCCGTAAATTGGCCACAGGGGGATGCGCGACACTTGAACGGAGATGGTGCGGGTTTAGTTGGAGCTGAACCTGAAGATTACAGAGCTCTAGTTGAGGGCTCAACCTTCAACACCACCATAGGCAAAGGAATAGCGGGTGGCCATTGTCACAAAAGCAGCTACGGCAGTGGAGAGTGCAGTAGCAGATTGCACACATTTGTTTGAACAATCATTTGAGGTCCTGACCGAGTTGCAGGAGGACCCAAACATCCAGAGGCTAGAGACAAAAGCATGCAAACTCCAACAGCGCTATGACAAAGTTAAGGGCACAGGGCGAACCGTCGCGCTGACATAGAGGTTAACCAAGTAGCTGAAGGAACAAGTGGACGCAACGCTGCACAAGGAAGCAGTTTTGAAGGCGCGATTAAAGCCCTAATTGGAGGAAGCTTATGAAATCATAGGAAACATTGAAGACAAGCTTGTGACTTTGCAAGAGAAGCAACAATAGCTTCAGGCTGACAGCGCAGGGGCAGTAACCGAAAAGGTAGTCAAAGATGTGAAGTAAGAATCAGCTCAGTGCATAGCTGAAGTTTTGGTCATCAAGGTCGAGCTGGATGGCCTTCGCGCAAAGATCTCCATGCCTACTAAGTGACTCAAGGGCGAGTCATAATGTTTGTGTGGGGGGCATGTTGGGAGCAGGATCCCCCAAGGGAAGTTTTGGGGCTAAAAGCCCATGTTTAAGTCAAATTTTTGTAATATTATTGTAAAATATCTACATTTTGTGGTCATGGAGCGCAAAGGTGTTATGTGCCACAAAGGGTAGTCTGCTCTTAGTTTTGTAACGTAAATTCGGTTGTAAGAGATCTAATTGTATAAAAAGAGCTAAGCTCTAAGTAGTTACGATTCAATCGATGATGATGAAGTCTTAAAGAGTCATAGATTTAGAGCAGGAAGTCTAAGCCTTGGGTTGTAGCATAGGTAGAGGCTCTGCAACTAAGTGCACAAAGGCCTAGGGTAGAAGTCTGCAGCTGAGTGCTCAAACCCCTGTAGTTGTGTGCACAGGGTGAACAGAGTCTGTAACACTTGGAAGATATTAATAAAAGGAGTTATTCTACAATTTCTGTGTAGTTGTTTTGTTGATGGGTTTGGATATTTTGTGTATGAATCACCAATTTATGCTTCTATGATGTGCGAATGAATACAGTTACATTGAATATTAAACACAATTACGAATATTTGATTATGTGGTGATAACCTTAAGTATTCGGAAAAATAGGCAAATCACTTAGGGTAATTGAGGAATCTCCACGGAACGCTACCATAACAGCACGAAAGTACCTGAGCCCTAGGTTAGGGTTGCACAAAGGTTGATTGTATACTTTCGTGAAGGTATTGAAAGCTAGAATAGAGAGTTTGTCTTACAAGCGAGATCGCCTGCGCGAAGGCAGGGATAGAAGAGATCAAACGACATCACAACCATCTCAAGATGCGGAAACTTGGTTCCAGCATCCCCCCATACTGCTTCGGGTGAGACTTCGGTCCACACTCCATGGGATGATGCCGAAAGGGCTAGTAGTGTAGGGATTTGTTTGGCTAATTAACGTTGAACCTCGATCAGGCCCCCTCAAGCCAACACTCATTGATAGCCTAATTTGTAATGTGTGTGTGTGTGTATATATATCTATATATATATATATATATATATATATATATATATATATATATTAAATGATGGCTATAAGCCTAGGGGGAGAAAAAACCATTCCACACCCTCATGTTATTAGATTAAGTTCTAGGGGTTAACCCTCTTTGATCGGTTGGATTTGTATCACTAAGCTCATCATGTATTGAAAGACTAAAGTTCATTAATAAATGTTAAATTTCAGGTTCTTCCCCATTCTTTTCATTCTATGCGGTGATCTATTTTATTTTGTAGTTTAGTCCTATTTTAAGAGGGTGGAAGCTGGTTGGTCAAGGGCCCAACCAACCTAGGTTGACACACGTCCATTAGATCAATATTGTGTGGTTTTTTTACTTTCAAACTAGTGTTGGATTCATTGCAGTGTGTTTACATCAATTGTGTGTTTTCATTTGTATGTACTCCGGTTTGGTTTACCTTTATGTGTTGTCTTCTTTAAATATTTACTTCACATTTTGGGTTTTGGTTATTTGGTGTTCAAATTTGAACAGGGTATTACCATAAGTGCATGCAATACCTTTTTCCTTTTCATATAAATTGGATTGGGAAAATCAAATGCCTAGCACATTTATATTTTGTATATGTTCGATGACAATAGAGACTCAATGTGAGTATGTCTCTTGGGTATTGGTAGATCTCATATCTAAAATGTTCTAAGAGTCGTTGTGGTTCATAATTAATATTAAACAGGATCTCATATGAAGCTCTTGAGTCATTGTAAACTCAAGAGGTGAAGGCATCTTGATTTCTTTAAAACCCCCTTGTCTCTCTGTGAACGTAGCAGATCTAAGGCTACTAAAACCTATATCACTTCAATAATAAATTGTGGTATGTATGATAGCTTCAGTGTGCAATTGCAGAGTTTGGATTCTTGTTGGTTCGCAACAGATCAAATATTGACCTTTCTTTGTTAGATCTAAATCGCATTCCCATGTTTTCTTTGCTTATCTACCAAGAGATATTGAAGCCTTTGTTTGTATAATGTAGGTGTTGGAACATTCTTAATCTGTAATGATATAATTCAAAGTGAACATATTTGGATTTGATTGACTTTACTATAATTATTTCTCGTTGTTTACTTTGATTTCTATAGTTTATATGTTTGGATAAGCAATTGGTATTTGCATGGAGTAAACACTTCTAGTACTGGCAGTTGTTGAGTGTAGGACACTTGTTTCATTATTGATTAATAAATATTATTTTTCATTCTCATATTAGTAGAGTTTCTTCTTTCCTGTGAGTTTCTTGCATTATAAATTAGGTTTCATATATTTATTGTTTGAGCGCCTTTCCAAGTTTGAAGAAGAGATAAGATAGTGTGATTATTTCTTGCAAGTGCACAATAGATGCTTTCATGGTTGATTACATGGATTGATATATAGAGATAAGCTGAAGACACATTTTTGCTTTTCTTTTGCATATGAAAATTGAAGTAGAAAACATAGCATAGTGCACGAATTTCAATGGTGATTGATCTGACCTTTGAGAGATCCATTTGGAATCATTTCAAGATTGTCTAGGACTTGTGTGTGTTTCTCTAGCACTTTGGTTCATTTAGACAGTCTACAAGTTTGGTTTGTTCAGTGATTCAAAGGGTGGAGGGAATAGAATCCTAGTTGATTGTTTGTTTGTTTTTCTGTCAAGCTTAGTGCAGGAATTGAATTGGGAGTTTATGCATTGGTTTCCAAATTGATTCAATAGTTAGGGTTTTATCTTTAAATTGTCAAAAGGTTCCTCTTGTTTTCAATTGATCAATAATTATGATTTCTTATAAATGTTGGTGATTTGCAGGGTTAATGTTTGTAGTAATCAAGGTTTCACTTTTAATGAATGTCTTTGATTGCAAGATTAGAGTGGGCAATGGATTTTGTTTGTAGGATAGATTACAGTTTTGTTTTGTAGGTCACTCGAGTCTTTCTATGAATTTCCAGTGTTGTGCCTCAAAGTCCACGGACCCCGAATTGACAAATTAAATGTTGGTTCATTGATATACCATATACTACATCCAACATTTTGGCATTGTTGTTGGGGAGGCGCTTAGGGGATTGATCTTGGTGACTAGTTGAATTTGGTTTGCTCTTTCACCTAATATTTTTATGAGGTTTTAGTTTCTTTCTTGCATGTTTTTTTATTTATTTAAATGGTTTTAATTTTTTGGTTTTTGTAATAAACCCCCTATATGCACTAATCCATGTGTTGACACAACCTACCAGCCAGTAGAAAAGAATGTTTAAAAACCTGAGAGGAGATGAGTTCCAAGAACTTTCTTAAATCTTTGCAACAATTGGTGTCTTTACTTCTCAAGGAGTGCAGATTTTGGAAGAAATTAGAAACAAATGTGTTTCCCCAAAAGAGAAGATCCATGAATACCTAGAGGTTTGTCTTGAGAATACTAAAGAATCATGGATCGTACTTGATAAGGAGGGACCAATACAAGTAGAGATTGAAGAGATTCTGACATATTTATCACTAGATCCATCATGCACTCAAGAGAGAGACTTAGAAGATTTGCATGGGAGGATAGAAGAAGATGTTCTCATTGTTATTGATGAATTATAAAACAAAGAATATGTGGATCCAATTGAATCTTGGTTTTAAATGACCATCAACACACATTCTTCCCCCATCATTAGATGACTCTTGGAATCACATCAATTAACACAGTCGACTCATCATGTTTATGTATTTTTTAAAGTATATTTTTCGAGCTTGAGCATGAGTATACTTGTCGTTTTGTTACGCACATGGTTGCACTGGAAGTACTCCTACACTTGAAGGAGATATTCCTCTATCTAATTAGGGTAGGGTAGAAGCGATAAATAAGATGTTATCTAAAATAAAATTGTTACAAGAACACTCTTGAAACTGAAATTACTTAAGGCATAACCATTGAAATTTTTGTTATTCATTGTTGTGGTAAGTCTTATCAACAACAATTCACTCTTAATGCCTCATATTTTTTAAAGTGAATTTGATTGTTGATTAGTCAGTTTTTCTCCATGGAAAAAAACATCCATTGTGTTAGTTAGGTGGGTTTTCATTGTTATTCTTAGTACTTTCCATTCACAAGCCTAAAACCCCAATCCTAGCCTAGTTGATTTAATGAATTGTTATCCAATAATTTTTTTTAAGTTTCTATTAGAAGGTATTAATTAAAACCCTCCTATGGTGGACCACTGCTATAAAACCTCAAAGATCTTTCACGAGAATATTTCATTCATTATCTAAGATGTTCATTACACATTCAATAGGTAATATTTAGGATTATTGTGGATGATGTTGCCCATGGACTAAATATAAATAATTATCTATGTGCCTCACAAATATAAAACACTCTTGTACCACCTGACTTCTTTACACCCTAAAGTTGTCAATGAACAATACACATTATTTCAAATCTTTGGAGTGATATAAAGGGAAGTACCGCAAAATATACGCAAACCCATTGAGGTATTGTATAGGCCTACGGGCAGTGGGGCCATGCATGTATGGTACCAAGGAAAACCTGTCAGGGTACTGAATAGGCTTGTTTATAGTGGGGCTATGTCAGGTAAAGAAAGATGGAAAACACTTGTTGGCACACTTAAAATTCAAAAATATTAGGTCATATTATGAAGAAATCATCATTAAAATTGAAGCTAGGAAATGAATTTCATATCTCTTGGATAATGGCCTTAATATCCTTCAGTTATTATGCTTTGGAGTATTATTCTTATAAATAAAAAGGTTTTCATGGACGTGGGACCCTTGGTGTAGGTGATTCACTTGGCCCGACAAGAGTAGCTTCAGCTATATGCTTGGATAATGGTAAGATGGTTACTCTAGGAAGGTATCGTTCTATCATCTTTCTTTTTCCCTATTTCCATCCATTTGTAACGCCACGGCTTTCAAATTATGTCACTTTTATTTGTAATGAGCATATTGAGGTGAAATCTTTTGACTCAGGATGCCCCTAAGTTACTTTGTGGAAATTTTGATGGTTTATTATTTTATGGTAGCATTATTCTTGTAGTTTAGCATGGCAGCCCTAGTGTCAAACTTTCTTGGAATCAGTCTTAATGAAAGTAGAGTCCAATACGAAAATAAACCAGCATGCATCTCCTTTTAGAACAACCATACCTAGCAAAGGAATTTTTGTTTACACAAGATTGCAGGAACATTCTTGTGAGTGCGGGATCACTTATAGAGTCTGGA
The DNA here is from genome assembly GCA_000404065.3 of Pinus taeda. NCBI lineage: Eukaryota > Viridiplantae > Streptophyta > Pinopsida > Pinales > Pinaceae > Pinus > Pinus taeda. The sequence goes on along the minus strand of APFE031012537.1, from coordinate 205,687 downwards.
TTAGTTTGTTGTCATTACAACTGCATACTTTCTTTAACATTGTGTTTAATTGCCAAGTGGTGTTTCAACTTTAGGTTTTTCAAGGGATTCTCTTTCCTCAGTACGTGCAATATGATTGGCATGGGAGAGATGTCAAGTCCCAGAATTGTAATATTTATGTTGCCCCATGATATATTGTTTTACCTGTTTTGGAACTATTACTTAGCACTACCACCTCCTTTTTTACATAATCATAAGACTTATGTTCTAATTGCATAATATCTAAAAAGTCAATAGGTAACCATTATTTCTAGTTAAATTCTTTTGATTATGATCATTAAAAATTCATTAATCAAGGTGAATGAAAGTCTTACACTCTATAGGAATCATGCACTAGAATCAAGGAATGCACTCTTTGGGGATCTTGCACTAAATTCAATTATGTACCACCTCATTATTCAAAATTTCCTCGAAGGCCTTTGGTAGTTGGTAGTATGAGTACCATTTTGAGATTATCTTGGAGTTATTTGTTGGTCAAGGCACTCTTCTATCTTTTACTATAAATAACAGGCCAAGAAAAGATTAGTCATTTAACAAAACAATATTCCATGTACCATATTCAATTCCTTTATTTGAACTTAGGTTACACTAGAACTAGATCTGACTTTTATCTATGGAAAATTGTTACGATTTGTAATTTGTTCCATATGTATTTCATTGGCTCGTTGACAGATCGATTTGTTATGTAAATATCTATATAAACTTAACGATGGCCTTGATCCTTGGGGGGCGGGGGGAACCATTCTACACCCTCATGTTGTTAGATTAAGTTGTGGATGTTACCCCCCTCTAATCAGTTGGATCTGTATCACTGAGCTCATCATGTATTGAAAGACTTAATTTCATTAATAAATGTTAAATGCCAGGTTCTCCATTCTTTCCATTTTATGTGATGATCTATTTCATTATGTAGTTTATTCTTATTTTAAGAGGGTGCAAGCTCGTTGGTTGTTGGGATGGGATCCGTGGGTCAATTTTGGGGAAAAATCCCAAGTTTTAGTGCGCAGGGAGGTCTTGAGTCTGTAAGCTGAACTGATTATCAATAAAGAAGATTATTGCAAAAAATTTTGTGTTTTGTCTATTTACTTCTGTTATGAATGAATGCGCTTTATGTTGTGAATCATGATGGTCTTATGAAATAATATTGTATTGATGTGCAACTTTGCTTGATTTATATTGTTATATGAACGCAATTAATGTTAACTATTTATGCAAAGATTACCTTGTTGTATGTTGAGTTATTGAACACTTAAGTCGTTCTCAGTAGTTACTGAGTTAAGAATAATTTTTTATGCACGTAAGTAGTTGACTTGCCCATTCAGGGTCTGCGAAAGACATTCATAGACCTTCATGGAGGTCTATAGGTTGATTAAAGGAGGTTCCATTGATAATCCATAAGGGCTTATCGATCTGCGCGAAGGCATATTTAAGGCATAAAATGACATCACGCTGATCTCTGGGTGTGGAAACATGGTTCCAACATCCCCCCATACTGCTTCGAGTGAGACTTCAATCTGCGCTCTGCAGATTGATGCTGAAAGGTCCAGTAGTGTAGGGATTTGTTTGGTGCAACTAACTTTGAACATGGGTCAGGACCCCCTAAGCCAAAAAATGGTTTCGTTGTTGGGAGCGGGATCTTTATAAAGAGATGTGTGATGTCGCATCACTGGAATCCGACAAAGAAATAAATTGAGAATTGGTTGGATAGAAAGATTCACGAATTCACAGCGCAAGAGAACAGAAATCTGCGCCTGACAAAAGAACAGTGGTTGGATAGGTATCTATACATAGAAATACAAAAAATGTTCTTTTGCACCTTCCCAATCGAACTGTACGAGTGGATTGCTAAATTGGCAAATAGTCAAGGAAGGTGGAGGCTTGACAGTCCAATAGTGTTGACCCCGGAGCTAGTGCAGAGGATGGAAGCTTCTGAAGATAAGATTGCGTGCACTCTCAATCACTGGCTTGATCAAGTCATATGAGGATGTGTGACAGAATTCACAGTCGATACCTCAGTCAGCTATAGTGAAGCAGAGCGGCGCTTTTTCAAAGGACTGCAAGGTAAGTATTTGAAATCTTTGAATACTTGGATTAAAATGCTCTTGTGTGAAAAATGGGTTATGCCACTACCTTGATGTTTGGATCTACATGAAGTGGACGATTTTAGAAATCAGGAAAGAACAGGTCTTAAATATAGCCCCTTGATAGAACCCCCTTCGAGTGACGACGAGGGAGCGGTACAGGCCTCACCGTGAAGTGTTGTACAGTTGATAAAGCAGGGTTTTCTATGAATACCTCATCCACCCACACCACCTCCACCTTCACCTTCGCAACATACACCTTCACCCACACCACCACCACCTCTGCCACCGTTCAATATGTTGAATACCATGAAGTTGCCTGTTTTCAAGGGCTTGGGAAGTGAGGCCCTGATCAGTTTTGGTTTCTTGCGAAGGTTGTATGGATGGCACAGAATATTACATATGATCATATAAATAAGCCACAGTTGGTTACTGCTCTACAAGATTGTGCATTGACATGGTACATTAATTACTGCACAAATAATCCGTTGGCATCATTAGCAGACACTCATACTACTCTGAATAAGGAATTTTGTAGGCCCAATTCTGAATCACAACCCTTCATTGGATTCAAGGAAATCATGATGAGGCCTTGCAAAATACCCTAGGAATTAGATCAAAGATTAAAGTGCCAGATCCGTGAAGCCAAAATGGATCTCGCGGATAGTCAATGTCGTGAATGGTTTGTAGCCTTGCTCCTACCCCACCTAAGGGTTGCTTTATCATAGCCAAAGATAGGGACCCAGACGGAAGCATTGGAAATTGTGATGAGATTGCACAGAGTGACCGTAGATATAGAAGATGGGAGCGCATCAACAGATTTTGAAGTGATAGAGATTGTTGATGATAGAAATCCATACCTCGCGCTCCTGGGAATTGATTGGGCTGTCAACATGAATGGGGTAATTAATTTGAAGAAGCAAACGATGTCGTTTGAAAGGAAATCGCTCCGCGTAGTAGTACCATTAGACCTTGCAGAAGGATCGCGCTATACTGAACCGGTCCGCGATTATGAGGAAAGCGACGATGATTTGGACTAGATCTATAAGATAATAGTATGAGATCAAGACTGGGTTAATCTGATAACCGATGGATGATTTGCATGGGACCATGAAAGTTCCTATACATCAAATTCAGATGAAGAGTTGGAGCATTGGCAGAATAGATTGCACGGAGTATCTACGTTGCATTGTAATATGGTGACTAAATCATTGCATTTTGTGTCATTGGAGGTAAGAAATTTACCTTATTATGATGGCTTGACTGATGTAGATACATTTTTGGGCGCATTTGAAAGAGAAGTACCTGAGAAGCATTTCTTCCAAGTGCTAGATTTGGCGTTGCGTGCTACGCCTGCACAGTGGTGGGGTACGCATAAAGACAACTTTGAAGAATGGCGCGAGTACAGAAGATTGATGAAATTGCGGTTTGGTCACCCAAAATTTCAGCTAACTGAAAAATATGATGGAAGAAATGATCCACGTGATCACTTAGCAAAATGGATTAAGGTTTATGGAACGGAGTCGCAGCTAGAGTGGGTGCATGTTTTCTATCACACTTTGGACATCCTTCCTATGAATTGGTACCTAGAAACAGAGCTCTGCCACGATACCGTGGAGTGGGAAATCTCAAGAGAATGATTTTGATGACCTTCAGCTTTGAGGATGGGTTCAAATCATCAACGAAGCGTTGTAGGAGATTAAGGCAGCAATCTTCAGAATACCACAGGATCCTTTAGAATTGATTCAACCAAATTGGAGCACCCAGCTGTGTCATGCACTGGAATGTTATAATGTGACTGTTGAAGGAGATGATGAGGATCCAAGGAATATTAACATTCCAAAGGTAGAAGGCCACCACGAAGTTGAAAGACCATAGATAGAGAATCCAGATATCAATGTGCCACTAAAAACTAGGAAAGTAAACATTGGCACAAAAGCGGAGCCAAAGTTTGCAAAGATCAGAGATTACTGGGATGATGCTACAATAGATAAAGACGTTGAATTGCTCCGTGAATATCAAGACTTATTTCCTACAAAATGTTCAGACTTAAAAGGCATCATAGGTGATTTGGGAGTGATGAAAATAACTTTGAAATCGGACGCACAGCCCGTTAAGCAAAGGCCATATTGCCTTAATCCCAAATAAAATGAAAAAGTACACTTGGAGTTGGATAAGATGCTTGCAGTAGGTATTATTGAACCGGAGGAAGAATATGATTTGGTGAGTCTAATGATATTTCAAGAAAAGAAGCAAAAGTATGAAATAAGGATTTGCGTAGATCTCAGGAATCTTAACGATGCTTGCATTCATGATCCTTTTCCAACCCCCTTCACAAATGAAGTACTAGATAATTGTTGGAGGGAAGGAGGCATATTCATTCACTAAAGGTTTCTCTGGATACCATTATATTAATATCACGCCAGAAGATGGGAGTAATACCACCTTCATGAGAGAGTGGGGATGTTTCCAGTATACAGTGATGCCATTTGGACTTAAGGCTATCTTCTCGCGTGTCATCATCGCGACATTCAAAGAATTTATTCACAAGTTATTGGAAGTCTATTTCAACGATTGGAGAGTGTTTGGGGTTGTAAAGCTCCATGTAGCCAGTTTGCACTTGATGTTGGATACATGCCGAAGGTATTAGATTGCGCTAAACTTGAAGAAGTGCTTGTTCTGCATCCCTTTCAGAATCTTCTTGGGTCATGTGGTGTGCAAACAAGGATTAATGGTGGACCCCGCTAAGATTGCTATCATAATTAATTTGGAAGCACCAAGAAGTGTTAAATAGTTGCACGCAACACTAGGCCATACTCGGTACTATCGAAAGTTCATCAAAATTTATGCTCAGATTACCACACCTATGGAAAATCTACTAAAGAAGGATGCTACATTCTGTTGGGATGAATAATGTGAGCGTAGCATGGATGTATTGAAGGAGAAAATGGTCATCGTATCGATCCTAGTCTTCCCGGATTGGAAAAAGTAATTTCATGTGCATGTGGATGTTCCATGTATCGTGCTAGGAGCAGTTCTAACATAGGTTGGCGAAGGAGTGATGGATCATCCTATAGCGTTTTCCAATAGGAATTTGTCAAAGGATTAAAATAATTATTCGACGATAGAGCGCGAAGGGTTGGCTATGGTGTGCGTGCTCCAGAAATTCAGACATTACCTGCTAGGAAGAAATTTCAAGATGTACATTGATTATTCTACAATAAAGTATCTAGTTAATAAGCTTGTGTTGGGGGGGGGAGGGGGGGGGGGGGAATATGCAGATGGGTGTTGTTGCTTCAAGAATATGATTTCGAGGTAATTGTGAAGCCAGGGCGATTGAATGCAGGGCCAGCCCATTTGTCGCGCATTGAAACAGGAGAGGAGCCTAGTAATTTGGAGGAAGGGTTTCCTGACGCGCAACTTTTCACTATGTGTGTAGCGGATAATCACTTTGTGGATATTATCCATTTCTTTACCATAGGAATGGCTCCATAAGGATACACCAGTCAGCAGAAGAAAGAATTGGTGGTGCACGTAGGATATTTTTCTATGATCACAAGACATTTGTATAAAATAGGATTGGACGAGATACTTAAACGTTATGTGCCTTGTTTTGAATGAAACAGTATCCTCACTAAAGCTCATTGAGAAGCTGTGTGAGGGCATTATGTAAGAAAAGCAACATCGCAGAAGATTTTATGCGTTGGATTGTGGTGGTCGACACTATATAAAGACTCTAAAGCATATTGTAGGGCATGCGATGTATGTCAAACAATGGGCAGGGCATCGTGGAGAGATGAGATGCCTTTGAATCCACAAGTTTCATTGCAACCATTTGATAAATGGGCAATTGATTTTGTAGGACCAATTTAGCCTCCAGACAAGAAAACTAGTGCGCAGTATATCATCACCGCGACCGTATATTTGACCATATGGGTGGAGGCAATCCTATGAAGGACTGTACAAGGGCAATAGCAGCAAAATTTCTATTTGAATATGTGTTGACCAGGTTTGGTTGCTCAAACATACTGATGAGTGATCGCGGTATGTGTTTTCTCAATGAAACGATCAGTGCGTTGATAGAAAACTTTGAGGTTTATCATCAGAAGAGTACGCCATATCATCCTTAGGCCAATGGAATGGTTGAGGCTTTTAATAAGATATTGGAGAATGCACTGAAGAAGGTTTAAAACATGCAGCGGAATGATTGGGACGTGCACGTACCAGCAGTATTATGGTCTTACATAACTACTTGTAAAAATATTACTAGTCAGACACCTTTTAAGTTGGTCTATGGTGTGGAAGTTGTCATTCCTATGGATTATATCGTGCCTAGTCTAGCATTGCATCTTTCACAGGAATGGAAGACTTAGAAGAAAGGCTCACGCAGCTAATGGAGCTCCAGGAAGATAAGTTTTTGGTTGGATTCAATCAACAAGTTTAGAAGGAGCGCGAAAAAGATTGGCACGATCAACACATTAAACTGTGCACCTTCAAGGTAAATGATTTAGTTTTATTATATGACAGTAAGTTTGATAGGTTTCCAGGGAATTTTTAGATGCACTGGCTGGGACCATATGTCATCAAAGCAATTACCGACGGTGGAGCAGTTCATCTTGCAAAGTTGAACGGAGATCCATTTCCGGGAAGCGGAAATGAAAGTCGATTGAAGCCATACACAGGGGATTCAGCCCGATGACTACATGATGGTAGCACGTTATTAACGCTCTAGGCAGCTGCAAGGAGGCACGGGACTATAAACTACATTTCCCAGGTTGTAGCACTACACAATAGGGGGGCTGCGCAAAATAGGATGATGTGACAGTACCAAAAGAAGCGCGAAGGGAGTTGCACTATAGGGGGTGAGACCGCGCAACATAGCCAGAAAGTGACCGTTACAGTTATTGTTCATGATTTGACAGTGAGGAGACAGTTAAGAGGAGTGCGGGGCGGCATTTAAGGCTAAATTTAAGAGTGAAATCCTTGTAAATATGCCGCCAAGTCAGCATTTATGGATGGATTTTGGGGGGAACACTCGAATTTGAATTCGAATTTGCCTATAAATTACGCATGGATGTCTAGCGAAAAACACTTTGCATCCTTATAATTTCTATGTTGAGCTGTCGATTTTTTATGAATCCTCATGTTTTTGATAATTTGGTCGCTAGCTCTGTATTTGATAAGTTACTCGAGGATACCCAGCAGTTTATTCTCAGCACGATGTCCAGACCAGGAGAGACTGTTCGTATTGTTGGGTGTGGAGCCTGATTATCTTCCTTATTCATAGCTATCACCGCATTGGACCCCATTTCGTAATGTGGCGGCAATGCCGTCTGTAAAATGTACGCGACCAGGGGGTCCAAGAAATAAATGTGCTCAAAAGAAAATTGGCAAACTCATTTGCAATGAAGGATTTTGGTGTTGCAAAACAAATCCTTGGTATGAGAATAACTAGAGACAGGAAGAATCTAAAATTAACATTGCCTCATAGTGAGTACATAAAAAAGGTGTTGAAAAGGTTTAATATGCAGAATGCAAAACCAGTTAATATACCTTTGGCTAGCCATTTCAAACTAAGTAAGGAAGTGTGTCCCAAGACTCAGGAAGAAATGGCTTATATGTATAAAGTTCTATATGCATGAGCAGTTGGAAGCTTAATGTATGCAATGGTCTGCACAAGGCCTGATATTTCACATGCAGTGGGAGATGTAAGCGTGTACATGAACAATCCAGGAAAAGAACATTGGATGGTGGTGAAGTGGATTCTCAAGTATTTGAGAGGTACCACAAATCAAGCATTATGCTTTGGTGGTTCAAACATTGATCTACAAGGATATGTTGATGCAGATATCGCAGGTGATAGAGATAACAAGAGGAGCACCATAGGGTATGTGTTGACTGTAGGTGGAACAGCTGTCATTTGGGTCTCAAAACTATAAAGTGTTGTTGCACTCTCAACGATGGAAGCAGATTATGTTGTTGCTACAGAGGCTAGTAAAGAAATGATTTGGTTACAAAGGTTTCTGGATGAATTGGGTAAGAAGCAGGAGTTGGGCAAGTTATATAGTGACAGCCAAAGTGCCATACATCTTGCAAAGAACTTCGCATTTCATTTCAAGACTAAACATATACATCTCAAGTACCATTCCATATGGTTAGCGTTGGAAGATGGACAGTTGAAGCTGGAAAAGGTACACACTAGCCAGAATCCTGCAGATATGTTAACAAAAGTTGTAACCAGGGAGAAACTGAGATTCTGCTCAATTTCAATTGATCTTCAAGTATGATGAAGAAGATGAGAAACAGTCAGGTCCAAAGTGGAGTCATTGTCCATCAAATGAAGCAGCGGTGGAGTTGTTATAATCAGTCTCCAAGTGGGAGATTGTTGGGTGTCGAGCCTAATTATCTTCCTTATTCATAGGTATCGCGGCATTGGACCCCATTTCATGATGTGGAGGCAACATCGCCCGTAAAATGTACACCACCAGGGGGGTCAAGGGGGGGCAACAGCAATTATTTGGCGTCCCCCCCTAATGGGGGATCAGGGGTAGCACCCCCGAAGCTAAAAATAGATGTAAAATTGCCTTGTAAAATGTTGTAAATTCGTAGCCAATCTGGGTCGTTCATTAGGCGGAGATCTAACGGTAGAAGTTATGTTTAATTTAGGGTTTTTCCCTAAAAGGTAACCCCTCACTATATATGAGGGAATTGTATTGCGTCTATGTAGATTTGTATTCTAAGTGATAAAGAGATAGTAGATTCTATGAGAGTGAAGTGGGAATTACAACAGATCTGCTATAGGTTGTATCTATTCAGTTTGTTGGATAATATAAAAGGAAGGACTGGTTGGGTGAACCACGTATATATGTGTCTCTCTTGTTTTATGTATTTTCTATGTTTATATTTCTACAATACATTTTATGTGTTCCATTGCTCTGTAATATATAATTTTCTAAGAAGTACTGGAGGATTTGTCGCCTCTGAGGGAGCTTCTCCAGAGGTAATGAGCATGGAAGCTCAAGTTGTTGTGCCTACGGCACTGAGGTCACCTAGTCTGAAGCCTACACCAGTAAGAGAAGTCCCCAAACCCAAGAAAGACAAGCAGAAGAAGCCCATGCCAGTGTGCGAGTCACCGAGAAAGCATGTTGCTACCCAGGACCAGAAGAAAGAAAAACTGAGTGCAAAGGATAAGGGGAAAGTGGTGGATTTGTAGGTCGAAAATGGCACGGAGGACATAGACACCGAGGGGGTGGATCCTATATCCAAGTTGTCGAATTATATCCCTCTGTGCAAGGGAAAAGTAAAAATCATCAAAGATCCAGACGCATAGATTTCTTGATCCACACATCCCTGTTGCCGGAGAGTGTTACATTCGAAGGTCTGCGCTTGGCGTTGATTCCACATTTAAAGCTGGAGGACTGAGATTTGGTGGACCACGAGAGGTTCCCCCACTTGGCAAGAGAAAACTAAATGAAGAGGTTATTTTACAAGGAATCAGGTGTCACCGCACAGGAGCTTGTGGAGTGGATTTGCGGAGTGAATTATTCGGGGTTGTTGAACCTATTTTGGGTGCCCCACTACCACTGCTCCAACATCAACATGATTTTTATCAAGCAATTGTTGACCCTAGTGCATGACAGTTGTTTGTTGATGAGTGCACCAATCCCTATTACTAATATTTTGATCCATTAGATCACGTTTCTGTTGCACTCAGGGTTGAATCCGGCCAACGATTTTGGTAGAAAGACGAGCGAGTGTGACCCCTCTAAAAAGATGAAGGAGAAATTCAAACTAGTAAAGAAGCCGCACGAGTACTTGACCACCTCTATCACCAACCTTGCATTGAATATTTCCACACAGATCCTTGTGGGCAAAGTTATGAGAAAATGTCACACGGACGATGTTCGGGTGTTAGTGATTTCTTTGGCTGCATAGTGCGCAGAGGGAATGCAGTTGAATTGGGCGCGCTATCTTTGTAGCGAGTTCCTCGCAACCTGTTGAGAGGCACAAGATGAGAGTAAAACATTCCACTACGCATGGTTATTACCCTCCATCATATTAGTCATGTGCGATCTGTCGGAGGACAATCAGTTTCCTCCCGTGGACAAGGGATTATCAGAGGTTGCACATTTTGCATCCCTCTACACCACAAAAGATGTTGCGTGGGTCACAGAGACCAAAGTGTTTTGGGTTTTGATGGAGGCCAGTCTGCGCATGGCCATCAACCAGAAGCTGCGATTTTCTCCGACAGTGTTTGAACAGCTCTTGGAGTATGCAGAGTTCAAAGCAGATTTCCACCATGTATACATCAAGGTGCAGAAGGATCCGCAAAAAAATGGTTTGACCTATCGTACTTGGCAACGGACGACATCATCCAGGAAATGATTAAGCGTTGGTTAACAAATTGGAATTCTTTATCTGATTTGGCCGCAGGCACGAGCAATTCCACTAAAAAGAAAAAGAAGGAAGTGGCCAAGCAGAAGGTCCAACATTTGAACGAGAGGCATCGAAAAGATGCCAAGGAGAAGGCCTGGATGGAAGCAGAGTGCACCACGAAGCAGCAAAATGAACAGGAAGAGTGTGACTCTGAGAGGAGTTGTAAGTACCCTGTGCCCCAAATAGAGGAGGAGGAGCAGTCAGAGCAAGGAGGTGGTGATTAGGAGGAGCAAAGCACTCCCTTCTGGATCAAAAGGTATAGGGAACAAGGAAAGAAAGGGTCGTAGAAGAAATCAAAAGCAACAAAGCAATCACTGGATCCAATCAATCTAATAAATGGTGACCTAGATGAAATAGGCAACAAGGTGCGTGATACCACGGCAAAATTTTTCCAACAATTCAAACAACAACACCACTAGGTGCTAAGTACCATTCAGAAGGATATGTGCGAGCTGCAGATTCAGACAAGTAGGATCCAAGTAGGCACAGGGAATATAAGCACTCCACAGACAAGCTTAGCATCGGGAACCATTCAGGCAATAGAGATGGTTCAATCACTGGATCTCCGGGCAGTCGTGCTGCCAAATGGATCCTTGAGCGCAGAGGGGGTTGATAACAAGGTCATCGTAAGTTCTTTGAAAAACATCAGCCTCAACCTGGCAGTGGTCCCCAATGAGTACCTTCACATGCTACAGGTAGGTGTGATAGCAGAGTTCAGAGCTCGGGAGTAGAGCGCACTAAGCCTAATAAGTGAATATAGAGTGAACAATGAAAAAATGTTCGTTGAGAAGTCAGAGGCGTTGCAGGCCAAGGAGATAATTCAGGTGCAGAATAGCCAGCTCGCGGCAACGTTTGCAGAAGCCTGTAGAACAGTGTCAAAATTGCATATCCCAGAGGAAGCGTCATTGGAGGCAAAGATCAGAAAACCTGCTACAGGTGTGTCCGGCGCCAAGGTAGAGGTAGCTAAAGTCCAGTTTGAGCTGAACCTAAAGATAACAGAACTAGATCTCAAGTTGCAGCCTTCAACCCTGCCAAAGGTATGAAAACAACGCGAAGCCAATGTTAAGGATGGAGTCATGATGGTGGATGTCGCGGTGGTGGACTACACCGCGCTGTTTGAGCAGGCTATGGAGGTAGTAACAGCCCTGCAGGAGGATCCCACCCTGCAGGTCTTGAATACATAATTTTGCAAGCTCCATCAGCAATATGATGACTGAGGGCGACGACACACATTGTTTCTATAGAACAACGCCTTTCCAAGCTGTAGGAGGCAAAGCAACTACTTACACAGATGGAAGTAGTGTAGAAGAAAGAGGTTGTTCTTAAGGACATATTGGGGCTTTGTTTGGATGAGGCTTTCGCCAATATTCAGGAAAAATTGGTGAACTTGTAGAGTATGCAGCAGAAAATCAATTAGGACAGTGCAGGACTAGCCACAGAGCAGCTGGTGGAACAGATCAAGCAAAGCGCAGCTGAGGTAGCAGTTGCACAAGTGGAGCTGGGGGATCTTTACAGTAAGATCTTCATGCCATCCAAGTGACTCGAGGGCGAGTCATGATCTTTGTGTTGAGGGCTTGTTTGGATGGGGTCCCTTGGGTCAATTTTGGGGCAAAAGCCCAAGTTTTGATGTACAAAATGTAAAGTCTCCGAGAATTGTGGTCACGGAATGCGTAGATATTTAAAAGAGTCATAAAGGGTTTTACCCTTATTTATGTACGTTGATTCAACTTTTTGAGGATCTACCCATGGTCCATGGACAATGGGATTGTATAAATAAGTGTGTCTTAGAGAGTCTAAGTCAAGAATAGAAGATGAAGACAATTTGTAATGGGTCAATAGAAGGAAATATCGTAGAAGTCTTAGAGTATAAGGAAGTCTCTACAGCTATGTGCGCAGAGGCCTAGAGTAGAGTCTGCAACTGAGTGCGCAGACCCCTACAGCTGAGTACGCAAGGAGGTCTTGAGTTTGTAAGCTGAACAGATTATCAATAAAGCAGATTATTGCATAAATTCCTGTGTTTCGTCTATTTACTTCTGCTATGAATGAATGTGCTTTATGTTGTGATGGATGATGGGTATATGAAATAATATTATATTTATGTGTGACTTTGCTTGATTTATATTTTTATATGAACACAATTAATGTTAATTTTTTACGAGAAGATTATCTTGTTGTATGTTGAAGTTATCGAACACTTAAGTCGTTCTGAGTAGTTATCGGGTTAAGAATAATCTTTGACGCATGTAAGTAGTTGACTCACCTACTCAGGGTCCACGAAAGACAGTCATAGACCTTCGTAGAGGTCTAGAGGCTGATTAAAGGAGGCTTCATTGTAAGACATAAGGGTTTATAGATCTGTGCAAAGGCAAATTTAGGGCATAAAACAACATCACGCTGATCTCTGGGTGCAGAAACTTGGTTCCAGCATCACCCCATACTGCTTCGAGTGAGACTTTAGACTGCGCTCCACGGATTGATGCCGAAAGGTCCAGTAGTGTAGGGTTTTGTTTGGTGCAACTAACTCTGAACCTGGGTCAACAGCCCCTAAGCCAACATTGGTCAAGGACCCAACCAACCTAGCTTGACACGCCTCAAATAGATTAGTATTGTGTGGTTTGTTTACTTTCAAACTAATTTTGGATTCGTTGCAATGTGTTTACATCATCTATGCGTTTTCATTTATATGTACTTCGGTTAGGTTTAACTTTACGCATTGTCTTCTTTAAGGATTTACTTCACGTTTTGGGTCGTTGTAATTTGGCATCTAGGTCTGAAAAGGGCATTACAATAAGTGCATGCAATACTTTTGTCTCTTTCATATAAATTGTGTTGTGCAAATCATATCGCTAGCACAGTTATATTTTGTATCTGTCCGCTTACAATAGAGACTCAATGTGAGTATGTCTTTTGGGTGTTGGTAGGTGTCAAATCTAAAATTTTCTAAACATTCATAGTGGTTCATCATTAATATTAAACAGGATCTTGTATGAAGCTATTGAGTCATTGAAGACTCAAAAGATGAAGGCATCTTGATTTCTTTGAAATCCCTTGTCTTTGTACGAATGTAGCATATCTGAGGCTACTAAAAACCTAGATCACTTCAATAATAAACCAGGTTATGTATGATATATTCAGTGTGTAATTGCAGAGATTTCATTCTTGTTAGTTCACAATAGATTGAATCTTGACCTTTCTTTGTTAGATCTTAAGTACATTCCCTTGTTTTCTTTGTTGAGTTATCAAGACCTATTGAAACCTTTGTTTGTATAACATAGGTGTTGGAAGATTCTTTATGTATAAAAATATCATTTAAAGTGGATATATTTGGAGTTGATTGACCTAAATATAAGTATTTTTCATTGTTTTCTTTGATTTCTAGAGTTTATATGCTTGGATAAGTGATTGGTATCTGCATAGAGAAAACACTTGTGGTACTCACAGTTGTTGAGTGCAGGAACACTTCTTGGGAGTAGCTTGACTATTTGAGGTTTTGTTTGCATTGTTGATTAATAAACATTATTTTTCATTCTCATATTAGTATAGTTTATTCTTTCTTGTGAGTTTATTTCATTAGAAATCGAGATTCTCATATTTATTGTTTGAGTGTCTTTCCAAGATTAAAGAATAGATAAAACAAAGTGTGATTATTTCTTGCAAGTACACAGCATATGTTCACACAATTGATTACATGGATTGATACACTAGAGATAAGTTGAAGCCACATTTTTAATTTGCTTTTACATGTGTGGATTGAAGTAGAAAATAGAGCATAGTTCAGGAATTTCAATAGTGATTGACTTGAACTTTGATATATATGTTTGGCATCATTTCAAGATTTTCTAGGACTTGTGTGTGTTTCTCTGAACACTTTGGTTCATTTAGACAGTCTACAAGTTTGTTTTTTTTAGTGATTCAAAGGGTGGAGTGAACAAAATCCTAGTTGATTGCTTGTTTGTTTTGTTGCCAAGATTAATGTAGGGATATAATTAGGAGTTTATGCATAGGTTTCCATATTGATTCAATCGTTGGGGTTTTATCTTTAGATTGTGAAAAGGTTGGGCTTGTTTCAATTGATCAATAATTAGGGTTGTTTCCAAATGTTGGTCATTTGCAGGTTTAATGTTTACAGTAATCGGGGTTTCACTTTTAATGAATGCCTTTGATTGCAAGATTGGAGTGGGCAATGATTGTTTTTTGTAGGATAGATTAGGGGTTTTTTTTGCAGGTCGTTGGAGTCTTTCTTTGGCATTTTCAGTGCTACACCTCAAAGTCCACGGACCCCAAATTGATAAATTAAAGGTTGATTCATTAATATACCATATACTACATTCAACAAGGAGCATGGGAATATTATTCTTAGGAAGGAATCCCCAATGAAGTTAATGGATTGTGATTAGAGAGTCCCTTAGGATGAAAATGGGAGATACGGCATGATCAATGGCCAACTAAAGGCCCATGTAGAGGTCATACATCTCAGCTATATTGTTCAATATTTGGCCCAATCCCCAAGCAAAATTGATTTCCAGATATCCATCGGGATTTATTAAAATCCCCCACCCTCTTGCCACCCTTGGATTATTTTTAGAGGCTCCATCAAAGAAAAGGATCCAGTTCCTCTACAAAATTTTCCAATCTTTAACTTCAACATCATTGAGTTGGAGTTTTCAATTTGCATAGGTCGAATGATAAGTAGGGTGAAAAAGAGGAAGTTGAGCCAATGGATCCATAAGAAAATACATCCAATGTCTTTCTTGGTCATCCATAAGAGGATATCATTTTTTAATTTCCCCCTATTATTTTCCACACCTAAGGAAAGAGCTTTAGTTGTTGTAATCTAGGTAGATATTGGGACATTCTTGAAGATTATGCTATTTCGAGAGAGCCAAATTTTGCCAACATATGAGCTTCAGAAGGGAGGTCTAGATCCATTTAAAGTCAGCATTTCCATAATGGAATTTGTTCCAATTGATGATGAGATTAGAGATGCCACTAAGCATGTTCAAGCAAGCATAAAAGGGGCCCAAAGTGGCTACCCAAAATTGAAGAGAATACGAGAAGGATAAAAACATATGTAGGATAGATTATTCATGCATGCAACAGAGGGGGAAGCACAATGGACCATTGATCCCTCTTCCTTTGATATTTTTAGTTGTAAGAATTTTTTTTATGGAGGAGAATCCAACAAACAAAATTAACCTTAGGAATGGCATTATTTAGCCATAGATTTTTCCAGATGGATATTTTAGGGGAATTTTCTCTGAGAATAATAATTATTTGTACCCCACTTTCACTGAGTACTCATGGGATTTCCAACCCAACTTATCTTTTGTTTATTGATCTATTGGATCACACCCTAACAATTTAATTTTGAGAAAATCCACTAGATTGAAAATATTTGAGAGGATGCCTTCAATACACCATCCAGGCCAAAATCCAACGTGCCCCGGTTACAAATGCGATCTAATGGAGAGACCCCTTGACTGTAAATATTGAGATGACCTGAGGATCTCTCATTCTTGGAGGGGGGGGGGGGGGGGGGGGGGGGGGATTCATGATTAAATTAAACCATAGATGAATACTGGATCCATTTCTTGGGGTCTAGATGTGATGGTTATTTATAAAATTCATTGAGGAAGAGATGAGTCTCTAAGAAAGAAAGCAATATCTCAAAATGGAGGGAGGATCTAATCTACTTTCATAGTTGGAGTGAAGATATTTGTTGGAGAAAACTTGAACCCACTAGGATTTTTGGCTTTTTTTCATTTTCCAGGCAAGTTTAGCTCCCATTGGTTGAGTCATAAGGGCAGGCTCCTTGATCCCTAATCCTTCATGATCTTGAGGGGCTCGAATGGTAGCCCATTTGACCAAATAATGTTTTTTGTAAGAGGCTTTGCTTCCTTCCAAAAGGAACTTGCGGATAGTTTTCCCCAATGTCATCAAGAAATGATGAGGCACCAATAGAGAAAAAACAAATAATACAATGGAATGGTTGATAGCATAGATTTGATAAGAAATACACATCCCACCAAAGTGATCCATCTGGCTCCCCAATATTCAAGATTATTTTTAATCTTAGAGAGGACAGAGAGCCAAGCTTGTGGAACCAATTTGGAGACGCTTGGCCACCATAATGTTCCATAGGTATATCTACGATTTGGATAAGTTGGCCAAACATCCTAAGGAAGAAAGGAAATGGTGTAAGACTAATTTTGAATCTATGAGTTATGGCCACTGAAGCTCCCCCAAGCTGAATAGTATCATCAACAAATTGGGAATGGTTGGGACTTTTGATAGTTTAACTAAATGTGAGATCAAGAATGTGTCTCGAGCTACAATCATATTCAAGTCTTCTTCTCAAGGTGTCTGCTGCTAATATGTAAAGAAAGGCAAATAAGGGACAACCTTGATGAAGACCTCGAGAAGCAAGGAAGAAGCTTGCAACTCTACCATTAGCCAAGGGGGTGATCTAAGACGAGCTTACACAAATTGAAATCCATTGGAGGAAAGTGTTGTTGAAAACAAACTTTCTCAAAACTTTAAAGAGGAAGTTGTTCCTAACCCTATCAAAAGCGTTGGCCATATCCAACTTAATGGCCATTCCCTTGCCCCTTCTCTCTCTGCTAGAGAAGATTACTTCCTGGACCAAGATAATTTTGTCAAATATCTGTCTCTTGGGGACTAAGCCTCCTTTATTTCCAAAAACAACATTAGGGAGGAATTTTTTTAATTTTTCTGTAATAAGTTTGGAGTTTATCTTACAAGATACATTGCATAAATATATGGGTCGATATATGAGGAAAGAGGAGGCATTGTTCTCGTTTGGAACAAAGGCCAAAAATGAGGATTTTATTCCTTCTCCCATACACCCATTTTTCAAGGAGTAATTGAGCAATCTACATAAGTCTCATTTAATTAAGTAGATATAAATTAGTTGAGAATCCATCCAATGTTGGGGCTTTATCAGGATCGAAGGAATAGACAATATTGTAAATATCTTCTTCAAAAGGAGGGAAAGTTAATTGGTTTTTCATGTCTTCAGAGATAAGTTGTGGAATGTGATCCAACATGTAGTTCTAAGATTCCTCGGATAGAGGGTTGCTTTGGGAGTAGAGATTGTTGAAGAAGGAAATTGCCTCTTATTTTACAGTAATAATTTCATCCACCTTTTCCCAATTGATCAATATTTCCTGCATGGTTTTTTTCCTTTCCTTGTTCTTATATTATTTGTGAAAATATTTTTGTATTTTGTCTTGTCCTTACAACAAAATTCTCCAGGACTTCAGTCTCCAATACTCCTCTTCCTCTTCAGTTGCATGTGATATTTATCAAATAAGTTCTTATCCTAGCATAGTAATTCCTTAGTTACAATATCCTTTTTCATATCGGAGTGCAGGTGGTTGTCAGTGCATGCCATATCTTCAATGACTCCCTAGCTATCGGACTTTAGAGATCAAGCCCAAGATTTAACATAGATTTTTAGTCTTTTGATATTTTTCTCCCAAATCATTATAGTATTTCCTTTAATTTAGGGGTGCTAAGGCTAAGCTACGACCTCATGGGAGTTTGGGTAATTGATTCAAACAGGACCTATCTGAAAGGGATGGGACCATAGTTCACAGAAGGGGAGAGGACAAGATGAATATGATGATGGCCAAACTCATTCCATGGAAGAATGGGAGATCTTACTGAAATATTACTACGGATAAAATCATCAGAGATTAGGAATCATTCCAATCTCGGAGTGATATTATTTGAGCCTGCCTATTTATTATTCCAGGTATATTTAAATCTAGTTATTTTAATGTCTAGAAGTTTAGCCTAGGACATCAAATCGTCCATTTGTTCTTGAAAAGGATCTCTGACAAGTGATCCCCCCTTTTTTCTCAAAGCTATCTAGGGTAGTATTAAAGTCCCCCCCCCCCCCAAGCATATAAAAAAGCCCAAATTCAGAGTTAACAAGATTGTGAAAAGAAGCCCAACACACATTATTTTCTCCATAGTGAACCAACATATATATATTGACAACTGAGCATACATGATTTGATGATAAATCAAGGAAAGATGTTGCAAGCCAGTGTAGATTGGAGAGGGAATTATTGAGGTGAAATTGAGACGAGTCCCAAAGGATATAAAGTCCTCCAGAATCACCTCTTGCACTAACCGAAGAGATACCACTATCGTACCAAAGTTAGAACTCTTGTGCTAGAATTCCATGTTCCTCTAGTTTAGTCTCTTAGAGAATGGAAATATAGGGTTTTTCCTTTTTTATTAGAGATTTCACTTCATATCTCATTTTTAATGACCTTAATCCCCTACAATTACAGGAAAGAACTATCATTATTTACTTTTGGATAGGGGAGCCCCCTTAGATAGGGTTGTTCCTACTTTCCTTCTAGTTCCTTTGTTTCCTACTTCTCACACTTGGATGTGTTTGAGAGTCGTTTGATGGCCCAACTATTTTTCTTTTTCTTCTTGCTTTATCCTTAATTCTATGTTTGATTTTCTTCCGGATCAACAAGATAGATGATCTTTCTCTATGGCTTTATCAACTTCATATTTCCCATCTGTTGAGCTTACAAAAGGGACCCCAATAGTACCTTCTTTTAGGGAAAGTAAATATGTATCTTCTTCAAAAGATTCACCTTGAGTGGCTCCACTCTCATCCTTGGATCTTGACATAGAGATTCCTTATGCAGTACTTTAGGAGCAGTTTGATTAGAGGGCAGATATAGAATCAAAAAATCTAGATGTGGGATCTCCCATTCTTTTGGCTCATTTGATAGAGCACCAAATTGATTGTCAGTGTTACCATGGGAGATATATTTACTTGATCCTTCTCCCATATTATCCGAGATGGTATTGGGCGAGGATGGGCCATGGTCCTTTGTTGTAGGTTGTTTCTATTGCTAAGAAGGGAGAGTATATTTATTTTGAGTTCCTTCCCTTATTTTGGCTTGTTTCCATTGTTCTCTCGATTCTCCTCTTTTCAATTTCCTCTGACTTCTTAAGGCAGTTTTTGGCGAAGTAGCCATAATCATGAAAAATATTGAAATTGAAGAGAATTTGATTGTATTACACCTCCTAGATGTGTGACCAACTATCCAGTCTTAAATTGGTTGTCGCAAGAAAACCCTTTTCCATATCTATCTCTACACATATTCTAGCACAGGAAAACAACCCATCCTAAGGACCTACACAATCGACATATTTCCCCAAGGTGTTCCCAATCTTTCTAAAATTATTTGCATTCCAACAATGCAGCGGGATAAGGGAAGCTTAACCCACATAGTGACTAAGGTAGTAACATCACAGTCCAGATTGAGGTTAGGCTCCAACGATCCAAGTAAAGCCCTTGGGCACCCATAAAATATAGATCACTTTGGAAGATTTTGTCTCGATTCGATTTTTTCTCAAAGACAAATGTGAAGAAGCTCTTACCACAAAATGATGAAGTGAATTCCCCATTGATCAAAGGTTTCCAGTTGTTTTGAACCTATTGATGGATATATTTGGGGGAGCTCCAAGATCCCATAAATTGACCCACTAGGCCCCAATTTCCGGTTGGAGTGCATGAACTCAGGCCTGTGGAGCAAAGATCTCAACATTAGGGACCTTAACAAACTTTTTGAAAAAACGAGAGGTCAAGGCCTTCTAAAATTTTGGGTCATTCAAAACAACAATCTTAAAGGTAGTGATCTCTTGGTCAAAAAAAAAAGGGGGAGGGCGAACTGGTCATCATCATTAGAGAAATTTTCAGGTCTAAAATGAGCCTCCTAGGGAATAGTATAAAATAATAGTGGAAATAATCAAATAAGAATAGATTACCTCAACAAGTTCTGGAGGGGAAAAAAGAAACTACTTTTTCAACTCGTATTTTCTACTTATCTCCCTACGATTTTACTCAAATTTCGAGCAATAGCACTCGTTGGATGCGTAATTTAATTTTTTACCCAAGGATTACCCATGTTGCATAATTTTGATTGACCGTACTACACAAAAACTCTGAAATACATGGAAAAATGTGATTGCAATTAAGTTTTTTCACGTATTTCACATTTTTTATGTAGTAGGGACCATTAAAAGTATGCAACATGGATAATACTTGGATGTAAAATTAAATTTTTCATCCAACGAATGCTCCCACTAAAAATTTGAGTACAATTGTAGGGAGATAAGTTGAAAATATAGGTTGAAAAAGAAGTTTTTTATTTTTTTTTTTTTTTATCCTTTTACCTTTTTAATCCTAAAATGGTGAATCATCCCCATGATTGACATCATCATATTTAATCCTATTGGTTTTTATAAGGTTAATTTTTGTTGTACATTTTTATTTTGAGGCCCACTTTTTACCTCAAAAATTTTTTTATGTGACCACTTGGTCAGATCAAGAATCCACGGGCAAAAGGCACCGGGGAGAGGAAGTTAAGACTAAAAGAGGGAAGGTGGATTTCACGGAGGGGAAAGCGCAACAGTAAAGAGGTCAGCCTGATAGACAGGGGCCTGCAATGGCCAACAGGGTTATAGGAATGAGGCAGAAGAGAGATCAAGGTTGCAGAGTTGTAGGATTTCTCAACCTTTTTTATATTATGGCAATTGATGATAAATACAAGCAAGAAAACAATTATTTAATCTCAAAATTGAATATTGAAACTTTATTAATCTTCTTTTTAATCGTTATTAAAGCTTTTAATGAGCTCAAATTAAGGTATTTTCAGTGCATCTAATAGAACATGATAAAGCTTCAGTTTAGGTTTTAATTGTGAAATAATTATTATGATAGCTTCTAATGAGCTTAAATTAAGGTATTTGCAATGCATATTTTAAAAGGACATAAATTAACCAAATAAGTAAATTGTATTTATAGGATTGGTAATTTAATAACCAATATAATTTCAAATAATTGAACCAATCACAATTTTTTAAGAGGATATAAATAAATTAAGAATAATAATAATCTAATTTTAAGATCATGACCAAGCTACACACTAAAGTGGTATATGGGATTTTAAGGTCATGGGAAATCTAGACACCAAAGTGGTGTATGAGACTCCATTGTTTATGGTAGAAGGGACCCACCTCCACACAATGATTTGACTACTAAAGTCTACAGAGGTATGCATATTCTATCCCCTCTGAATTTGAACCTATAATCTCCTATGAGGAAACACAAGCTTTCAACCATTAGGTCCACTCAAGTTGTATCATGATTCTATTTTTAAATATTGAACCATATATATGTGTTACCTTGAGAGACAAAAATCAACAAAATGTTAAATATGAAATATTTTATATCAAATTATTTCCATTATTTATTATATGATATCTATTATCATGTATTTATTATACTTTCATTGTTATTATCTATTTATATATATATATATATATATATATATATATATATAGATATGATTATCAAATTCATTATATATTAATAATATATTGTCAAATTTCACTACTGTAATTGGTTTCAAAAGAATTGTTGTACATGGTGACCTTGAATCTTTGCGATAGCCTAGAGGAGATGCCTAAAATGTTGAAATGTGACAACAAGAATATTCCAATTTTAATTTGTCCTTGAATTAAAATTGAGAATTCAAATTCAAATTTAGTCTCACCAGCTGTTTGAAAAATAATTAATTAATTCATCTTGAGTTAATTAGTTGAAAAAATTCAAACATGAAGTCTTTATGAAGTCATGCAATAGTTATCCCTTTGATTGAGGAAGTTATCCCTTAATTAAGGAAATAAGGGTGAGTTGTATTTGAGTTGTAATTAGTTAGCTCAGTTAACTGAGTTAAGTCTAGTTAAATTAGTTCCAAACAGTTTGTGGAACTAATTATGAGTTTAGTTAGTTAATGCATGCATGCATGAAACTAGTGTACTCCAAATAACTGAATATTCTCTCATAAATAACTCATGCATGTCAGTTCAAACAAAGGCCCAGTTGAGATTAAAGGCAGGGACAGTGTACTATCAGTTGCAAGACTTTTCCTATAAGAAAATCTCTTGCATGCAGAAGGAATTCATTCCTTGAGATTTGTGCAGTTTTACAGCATGTTGGAGCAATGTGTGAGATCAGTGTCACACAAGGTTACAGCTGGAGCACCCATGGAAAACTGCGCAAGGAAATAGGAGGCTTGGAGGATAGAGGGAAAGGCATATGAGTTGTCTAGTCTGTCTATGAGCAATGAGGGACTGTACTGAGTGTTGGATAGCTGTGAGAACTAAAGCTTTATGTAATCCTCAGATATTTCCACTTGTATGATAATACAGATAGCGGGGTTTTTAGCTGAGGCTTTCCCCAGAGTATTCTTCTGTGTTTCATTTGTATTGATTCTTCTTCTCTGTTATATGTGTTATGTTTGATCTTGCTCAAATCAAGTAAGCTTTCGCAAGTTTGATTGTAGAAGCAGATTAAGTATTTTGCTTTAGTACATTGCATAATTAGATTAATCTACAGTGAAAAATTGAACATAAAATCCATCCATGTTAAGGGTTGGTGTGACCCGAGTTGAATGTGAACCTAGATGATTTCAACCACTTAGATGTTGCCAAGTCACGGTTTCCTATAAATCAGCGTCACACTCACTATATATATATATATAATATATATATATATATATATAAATATATATATACTATATATATTATATATATATATTATATATATAGAGAAGAGAGAGAGGAGAGAGAGAGAGTAATGGCTTCAAGCTTTGTTATTGATTAGTCTTGTGAATAAGACGATTCTAAGAATTAACCCATTTTGGATTTATATAATTGCTATTATTATTATTTTAAAGTGATTAATCTTATTATTTCTTTATTGTTAAAAGATAACTATCACTCCATATTATTATATTATATAATATATTGTTATTTGTCAATTAGATTTATCTTTAGGTTATGGGGAGGAATGATTGTTATCCTCTCCACTTAATTCCTAAAAGTAACATTCATTAACTTGTTTTATAATTAAATTCTAAAATTATATAATGTGTATATATTTCAATAATAATAAAAAATAGTAATCAAATGTTTATTTGGTAATTATTTTTATTGAATAATATTATTTTTTATTATGTATCTATTTTTTAAATAATTTTTTTCCAAACCATTACACTTGATTAAGTGTTTTATAAATTATATTTCAAAAGTATGTAATGTCCGTATATTTCAATAATAACAATAATTTAATTTTAAGGTTATGGCCAAGTTTTATTTGGTAATTATTTGTATTGAAAAATATTTTTCTTGTGAAATGATCTATATATTAAAAATTTCTTGTCTTTGTTCCAACCACTACACGTGCATTCAACTTCTTTTATGATTATATTTCAAAATTATGTAATGTGCATATATTTAATATAAATGACAATAATAATAATCTAAATTGAAGTACATGCTCAAAATAAAAACCAAATTGGTGTATGAGAACCTCTTGTTTGTCCAACAAGAGACTCGAGACGCTTTTGTTTGTCAAACAAGAGACGAGAGACTCATTTTTTTGTCTTTCGTTTGTCAAACAAGAAACAAGAGACTCACCTTTGTGCAGTTATTTGATTTATGATGTCTATAAAAAGGTATATATTCTACCCATTAAATTTGAACATATAATCTTGTAAATTTAAACATATAATATCTTAAATAAAAAAATACAATCTTAACCATTAAACCTACTTACATTATTATATTTCAACCTTATTACTTGCATTACCTGAATCAAGTTTCACATACATATATAGATGAAATCTTAAAAAAAAATAGCTTAATTTAATATAATTCTCAATATAGGTATAACCATTATATTAAAATATGTATTAATTTTAGTCAACAAAGTCACACAGAAGAAGAACCTAAAAGCTTTGATCTAGGAGACCTAGACATTTTCAGTCTAGAACAAGGATGCAAAAAGAAAGAGTTCGACAAAATACCGGACAGGCAGCTTGGAAATCTAGAAGTGGTAATATGAAGAGTGCACTAGCACAGCACCCTGGGCATACAACAAGGAAGCCGCTAGGATGGGAAACACATCACCAATGTTGGGAAGAAAAGAGGCAGAAAGACAGATTTACAACGCACCATCCTCATTGGGGAAATGCTAGTGGAGTCCGGTAGGAGCTCCAAGTTGACTAAATACTATAGATCCTTACCTACTGGTCAACCATGAAGCTCATTTCATGGAATGTTCGAGGAATTAATAGTCCCGGGAAATACAAGATGATAAAGAATATGATACAGCATGAAAACCCACATATTTTCTTCATGCAGGAAACAAAATGTATTACTAGCACATTAGCTTCCATTTTATCCAAAGCCTGTTCAGGATGCCAAATTGTCACGGTAGATGCAACGAGAGCATCGAGGGGGCTTGTTATAGCCTGGAACACACAACACATCTCCCTTACAGCCTTTCATGCATCTCGTCATTTTATCCAAGCCACTTTTCACATCATCGGAACCAATATACATGGTTACTTGACAAATGTATACTTCCCTCAAGATTCTATGCAAAATAATGTGTTGCTAAAATCGTTGGAAACTCTCAATTCCACAAGAACACATCCACTCTAGATCACAAGCGGTGACTTAAATATGATCATTCGACTGGAGGAAAAAAAAGGAGGCAAAAGGAAGTTGGACAGTGAAAGCAGTAGCTTCAAAGAATACATTCAAAATAATTGGCTAATTGATTTACCATTTGAGTAATGGTCTTTTCGCATGGAATAATAAAAGGTCAGGCTCTCAACAAATCACATCCAGGTTGGACAGATTCCTTATCTCAGATAACTCAGTCCATCTAGGAGGTGATATTACTGCCTCAATACTCCCCATTGTAGGCTCATATCACTAGCCCATTTCCCTGCAATGGAGGGGTCCTGGAAACTCAAACAGAAAACCATTCAGATTTGAAACTTTTTGGTTCACTCACCCTGATTTCAAAAATATAGTCAAATCAGCCTAGGAGAGCTTTATTCTCTCTAGCGGCTCAACTATGTATAAATTCCAACAGAGGTTGAAGCATATCAAAAGGAAAATCAAGCACTGGAATCACACCACATTTGGTAATATTTTTCAAGGTCAAAAAGTGCTCGAGCAAAGTATGATAGAGCTACAGCAGAAGATCATTACAGGAGGCAGAACCAATACTTTAGCAAGTCAAGAACAACCTCTTCTCACGCAATTAGAAGAAAGAAGGAAAAAAGAGGAAATGCTCTGGAAACAAAAGTCAAGAATCAGATGGCTAAAAGAAGGGGAAAGAAACACCAAATTCTTTCACCGCACAACTATCCAAAGAAGAATGAATAACACCATTGTGCATATTCAAAATCCACAGGGAGATCGAATGGAGAAACATGAAGATATTGAAAGAGAGCTCACTAATCACTTCAAAATAGTACATCAAGAGCTGCCTACAGATAGACAGCCTGCAATAAACTAAATACTCCAGCATATTCCAAGAATTATAACAGAAGAGCATAATCAGCTCTTGCTGCAACCGGTTACTATGATGGAAGTAGAATCTGCTTTAGCTCAACTGAAAGATGGGAAGGCTCCTCGACCTAATGGCTTCACCTCTAACTTCTACCATCACTTTTGGGATTTAATCAAAGAGGAAGTCTGGAAAGTGGTAGAAGAATCATGAGCTATGCATTGGCTTATTCCTTCTCTCAATGCAACATTCATAGCTCTCATTCCCAAAGAGGATCAGCCAAGTACTCCGGAGAAATTCAGGCCCATCGCTCTATTCAATGTCATATACAAAATCATTTCGAAAGTCATTTCCAATCACCTCAAACCGCTTCTCCCTCTTCTCATTTCGCTGGAACAATCTGGCTATGTTGAAGGACGTAAAATCTTGGATGGCATCATATTGACTCATGAAATTATTCATTCCTTGAAGAGCAACAAACAGGTAGGTAAGCTTCTAAAAATCGATCTTTCTAAAGCTTTCGACAAACTAAGTTGGACTTATATAAAACAATTGCTTACTGCCTTTGGCTTCAGCTCGACCTGGGTTAGATGGATTATGAATCTCATATCCTCCCCCTTCTGCTCCATCCTAGTTAATGGAATCCCCTCCAAACCCTACTTCCCATCCAGAGTAATCCGTCAAGACGACCCTTTATCCCCCCTTCCTCTTTATTATTATGGCAGAAGGTCTGGGTCGCCTTATAAAGAATGTTGTTCAATCTCAAGACCTCAGAGGCATCTCTGCCCATGGAACCTCTGCTATAACTCATCAACAATTTTTTGATGACAATATGTTGTTCAGACATCCTTCTGTCAGTGAAGCCCATGCTTTCGAAGCTCTGTTAGACACCTTTTCCATGGCCTCAGGAACCACCATTAATATTGCTAAATCTCAATTTTTTTTTCCACGCTCCTCCTGCCACCCAAAGAATAATTACCAAAACCATAGGATTCTCACAAGCTAAACTTCCATCTAAATATTTGGGCGCTCCACTGATAAATTCAACCTTAAAGCATGCCTCTTGGAAACAACTCATTGAGAAAATCTAAAGCCGCTTATCGTCTTAGACCTACAGAACTCTCAACATGGCAAGTAGGCTTATTTTGATAAAGGCGGTTTTACAATCCATGCCTCTATCTCTTCTCAATTCTTGCATCATCGAAATCGGAACTCAAAAAGATCAAAGATTTGCAACGCAACTTTTTATGGGGCTCCATAGGGCAAAACCATAAATGGGCACTAGTAAAATGGGTCACTGTTTGCAGACCAAAAAAGCAGGGGGGTCTAGGATTGCGAGACCCGCAACAAAGTAACACATTGATGGGAGCTCGAATATGGTGGCAATGGGTTTCAAGCCCATAGAAGCCATGGGCCCAAATATGGACTGCAAAATATGCGAACAATTGTCCGAAGGAAGAGCTGGTTAGAATCACCACTACAAACACAGGATCTCTAATCTGAAATGCAGCAAAACAGCATAAAGAGCTAATATAAAAGCATAGCTTCTAGGAGATATGCGATGGTCGAACTGCGCGTTTTTGGGTGGATTTGTGGCAACAGAGGACAAAAATTGCAGAAATCCTTCCCCCTCCAAATCATGATAGAAACAATCGCAACCAAACTGACCATGTATCACAATATTGGACTCAAATTACCAATCAAGGCTTTAGGAATGGAAACCTACTGAACAGATAATACATCATGAAACTAAAGACTATTACTCAGATCTACACAAGGAACTCACCAGCAAGAAAATCAAATGCACCACTGGAAAAGATGTTCTGAGATGGGGCTACACTCCAAAGGAACTTACACAACAAAAGAAGCATATAAGTTGATGCTCCAAACACAGGAACCAGTAGATCCTGCTTGGACTTGTCTCTGGACTACGGGAATATGGCCCAAAATCTCTACATTCACTTGGTTACTCTATCATCAGAGAATTCTCACTTGGGATAATTTAATTAAAAGAGGATTCCAAGGACCCTTTTATTGTCCTAATTGTCAAAAACAAGGAGAAACTATTCAACACTCATGGACTCCTGCCACATAGCTAATCAATTATGGGATATCAAAGGTACCATCCACAATTGGACCCTTGCGCCATATAAAAGAAAACTTTTAAATGCACTATGGACCATTCTCTCGGGCTTCCTTTTCTGGACAATTTGGAAGGAAAGAAACAAAAGAATTTTCAAAAATCAAAGCACTACTTTGGAGATCATCTAGACCAAGTTATGTCAGAATATTCAAGAAACCCTCACTCTCTAACAGTGGAGTGTTGAGGAATTTCCCACTCAGGCACAGGAACAGAGCATATGGGACAACTGGAAATTAAAGCTCCCACAAGTTCAAATTAATCGCAACAAAACAAGGATTATCAACAAGCAACCATCACATTGGAACCCCCCTCCAACAAATGTGATCAAACTAAATTTTGATGGGGCCTCAAAAGGCAACCCAGGCAAAGCAAGACATGGTGGAATATTCAGAGATCAAGAAGGTCGGCCTTTGCTAATATACTTTGGTTCAATTGGATGGGACACGAACAACTCTGCAGAACTGGAAGGATTGTGGCAAGGTATGAACCTAGCGCATCAACATAATTTTCATCCTATTATAATAGAAGGGGACTCCCACATTCTGATACACGTGGTTACCCAAACACAATTGGGAACCAAAGCTTCGAGAGTTGCTACCAGCTGGAGACTAGTGGCTCGACTCGAACTAATAGAGAAATGGATGAAAAATAGACAAGCTACCACCTCCATTCACGTCAAAAGAGAAAAGAACAAGTTGGCCAATCTTTTGGCAAACATATGAGTTGAACATGATTGGGTCCTACAATCTGGAACAATCAATATTTTACATGACCAAGCTCAATTACAAGCCTGCACTAACCTGGTGAACAAGGAATCACATCTCCTGGATGCGGGTGCCTAGCAAAGACAGTGAGGTGGCAGCAGAACAAGATGGCATGTGGCTAGACCACATGGCCCTCCGTAATTTGGCACATTAGTCTAAAAATGGCATTAACACAAGCCATAAATGGCATTTAAGGGGGTGCTATCTTCAACCAGTTTGCAACTACCCACATAGGCTCCATGCAAAGATGACCTCTGGTAATAATCATACCACCGCACCTGTCCATTCTCCTCTGCCTCTGCAATGTCTCTGCCCTCAGGCAGTTGTAGCACCCAGTTCTCGCACTACCACCAGGAGGCGTTGCAACCTCCTCTGCTGCATTGATTTAGGCCCGAGAACTCACATCACTCAGAGCCTAGCTTTCCATTTCGTCTTCCACTCGGCCTCTACAGCTAGTCCATCCTTTGAACCGCCCGTTAATTCTACTGAGCCCTTGCATCACTCTGAGCCTAATCCTAGGATAAATTATCAAACCTCTGGTATCAACATGCCGAGAACGTGACATCAAATGCGTAGTCGCAGGGGCAGAAGCAACGGAAGCTTAACTCGTCCCTCTCATTCTCCCGCCTCTAATTCCACTTCCTCTTTGGCCTAGCAGACTAAAGGGTGCTACCCAAACACTCGTAGTGGAAGAGGCCACTCTCAACCTCACTGCCTCCATCCAACACCCCCTGCTTCACCTCCAAGTGGCATTCCTTCCAATCCTGCTTCGCTTCCCAGGGGCCTTCCTTCCAATCCACAGCGGTATCTCCATTCTGCCCAATACACCTTTTGTTCATCCATGAACAAGCCCCTCATCACTACCACCATCTCCATAACCTTTCACGAGACGGAGCAAGCAATTGAGGGTGGACACCATTCCAGAACCATTAAGGAGCAGGCCATTGAACCAACCATGGTTTAGAAGAGCACTCACAGAACAGGGATGCGGCAAATGGGGAAGGAGACGGGACAAATGGGGAAGGAGACCGACCAGGACCAGCATGAAGAAAACATGGATCCTTATCGCTGCTTTATCGAGGATGAACAATCGGCGCGGCAGGCAGACAACACGGAGGCTTCAAAGCAGGCAGGTGTCGACATGGAGGATTATAGATGCTTCATCGTGGAGGAACACCCGTCGTCTCCGCCTCGCACCTGATCAGCCACATTGCCTACCACATGTCTGCCACACAGCCTGCCACGTGTATGCTATTCTCAGGTTTTGGGAATTTTGCTTTCTGGTTTCCTTTACGAGGTTTTCGGAAAATCTGCTGGTATTTGGTTACTTGGTTGGTTTTTTTTTTCCTTGAAAAATGATAAAAAACTGTGTGCAATTGCTAGTTTCCCCTCCATGGGTAGCAAGTTAATTTTGGCAATAGTTTTTTGATTCGGACTGGTTTCCCATTATGGGCAGTCCAGACTCTGTTTCTGTTGTTTTTTCTCAACACTCAGCCATGAATATGCACAAGCTAAAGCCTCAGTGTACAATATTTTTTCAGTAATAAAATTACCCTAACTTAGAAAAAAATATGCATTAATTTTACTTTATCCCTTTTCTTTCCATCGTTTATTTTCTTTCCATGGTTTATTTTAGCTGGTCAACCTAGAAGGGTTAAATCAATCATAGCCATCCAATTTGTTATGCTAGTGCTCTCATCAATTATTATTTTCACAATATATTCTTGTGGAAGTGCTAATGCATCTTACATTGCACATATATTCATGGACGTGTCATGCTCAGATAAATTCTACACGAAGCCTAAGGGTCTCACCTTAATGTGTTATTTGACTAAATAAGGAATTTAAAGTGGCTCTCGTAAGGAAATTCATGGTGATAGGTTGAAATTCGAAAGTCAATAGAGTTTCAAGATATTGGGTTAATTATGATTCTTAAGTTATATTTATAAAAGTCATGTCTTATATATTTATTTGATGATATTTAATTACATATAAATCTAATTTTGATTAAGATTTTGGTATGCCTTCGTAGACTTAGCAGTGAAATCACTGCGCGGAGGTGGGTCCCTTGTCCCACAAACAAGGGGGTCTCATACACCAATTTGGTGTCTGGCTTGGCCGTGACCTTAAAAATGGATATTATTATTATTATTATGTTAAAATATAATGAATATTATGTTAAAAGTATTTTATCTTATCATTATTTTAAATCTTCTAGAAATATTTTTTTTGAGTGGGCCTAATGGTTAAGAGCATGTGTTTCTTCCTAAGAGGTCAAAGGTTCAAAACCAGAGGGGGGTAGAGTATGTATGCCTTGGTAGACTTAGCAGTCAAATCACTGCGCAGAGGTGGGTCCCTTGTCCCACAAACAAGGGGGTCTCATACACCAATTTGGTGTTTGGCTTGGCCGTGACCTTAAAAATGGATATTATTATTATTATTATGTTAAAATATAATGAATATTATGTTAAAAGTATTTTATCTTATCATTATTTTAAATCTTCTAAAAATATTTTTTTTGTTGAGGGGTGCAAATTATCAGTTTTTTTTTTGGGTAATTTTACAATGCTTTCACGATTTTTCTCTTGATTTTAATATTTTTTTAATGTAACTTTGTTTTA
Organism: Pinus taeda; assembly: GCA_000404065.3. Classification (NCBI taxonomy): domain Eukaryota; kingdom Viridiplantae; phylum Streptophyta; class Pinopsida; order Pinales; family Pinaceae; genus Pinus; species Pinus taeda. Next base: position 174,173 of record APFE031012537.1, on the reverse strand, counting down.
TTCACTTTAATGTTTATATGTATTTTTCAATGCATTTATTCCAACGGTTTTAGTGAATTTATCACCAAATATTAGAGAAATAGCATACTTACACTTATTTTTGACATTTTAGTTAGTTTGTTGATAATTAAATGAACATTTAGAGCTTGTAATAATGTAATTTTTTATTATTTAGATCTACATTGGAAATTTTTTTTCAACCAATGAATATTTGTCATGGATTTGGGATCATTAATCAATCATCCAAGATATGAAAAGAATTATGGAGTTTTTGGTGAGATCAGTTATGAGTTGTTAGAAAATATAATAGAGATATTGTCAACTTGCTAGTTATTGGCAGTTTGTTGTAACCACGAGAGAAAATTGTAGATTTGAATATATTTTTGCTTATTTTAGTTTCAAAAAAAAATTATGTATAAATAGAAGTTTCTTCCATTCCAAGGGAGGATTCTTTAAGCATATGTCCAACTTATGATGGAATAGAATAAAAATTCTTAAAAATTTATTTCACATATATTGTCATTCTTTAGTTTTAAATGTAGCATGTTTTGATTTACTTTATGATAGTATAATTAACTTGTTGCCTTACTCCTTGGAGAATTGAGCTTACTTTAAATAAAATATGGTGGCATTTTGCTTTATTTTCCTTTATGCAGGTAGATTTTATAATTGTCTTTACATTGATACAAGTGTGTTTCCTTATGCAATGATTTTCTTAAGCTTATAGAATAATTTTCTTTTGATAACAATGATTCATGGAGACAAGAAGTGCCTAAATCATGTCAAAAGATAACTTGGTGACAAGAAGGTTCCAGTAGCATGATCAGTGTTCAAGTCCATGATCATTGTTAGGAATAATTAAGTTTGGTTTTAATTGATAAATTGTGGTGTGTTTCATTTTCATAGTAAATATCTATTTGTTATATTATATTCTGAAATATACCAAACAAAATATTGATGTAGAATATTTATATTTTGAAGATTGAATACTTAACTAGAACATAACTTTACAATATTTGTAGATAAAGTAAGGTATAATTCAATAATGAATTTGTATTTCATTCCATTTATTTTATATAAATGATTTGATAAGTAAAATAAGCATTTGATCAGTAAACATTAAGCATTAAAGATATATCATACTATAACTAATTTAATTTTGTATTTTCATTTCACAATTTTATATACTCCACATTGATAATAAGATGTTATACAATTTATACAAATAAACTACTTAACAATTCTCACATTAATTAAAATCATAATAAAATAAAATAAAAACAATTATATATTTTACAATATTCAATTACATATCAATGTTAATTAAAATCTTAGTAATAATCTCCTAAATATAATAATATATATATATGCATTTTAGTATAATGCATCGTATTGGTTACTTGATTTTTAAAGCATTCTCACATTGTTAATCATCTAAAGCACTTGAAATTATCTACTATACAACATATACAATAATAAGATATATATTATATCATGTTAAAATTGAGTGCCATAAATTAAAGAGTAATAGAGAAATCTTATTTTATTTAGTATATATATATAAAGTTTATTAATTGAATTAACAAATACATATTAACTTATAAAATAATAAAGATGAAATATTAATATATTAATGTAAATAATAATATATATAATATTTTTTAACCAAAAATTATAATATAATTAATATAAATTTTTCTTATTTGCTTTTTTTATTTTTCCTTCACTTTTCTTTTTCCAGCCCATAATCGATGAGTAGCAGAACAAGAAACAAATCACAGCTAACATTCCAACCAATAACAAAAATAGAGGCAGGCAAATAAAGAACCTTAGTTTGAGAATCTGCTATAGTTGGATGTTCCTACAATCCAGGTACTAATTAATAGCCTCCCTCGTGGATTCATGCCAACAATTGAACAAACTACCGTCCGTCAAAACAAAAATAAATGACTAAAGTAGGGCAAGGTCCTTTCTCTCTCCATGCACTTCGAGCCTTGGTCACCACCATTTATGCGCCGCCCCCAACCCCCCCCCCCCCCCCCCCCACACACACCATCAATGTCAACCAAAATGAACCCTTGAGTTTTGCATTGTGTCATTATCTTTGGCTAAAAGGTGGTATATTCTATATAAGAAATATACATGTTTTGGTCTTTAAGTGAATTTTATAAGAAATACTCATTATGAACTTCATATGTCACATGCATAAATTGAATATGGGTGAGTAGGATAACAACATTTCTCCCAACTACCCGAGCTAAACCCAATTGACATAATATAATGTTATTATATAACTAAACAAAAATATATATAATAATATTATATAACTAAATTCTATATATAGTTACCTTTCATGGGGTAAGAAGGGAGACGAGAGGAGGTGAAGGTGGCATCTTACCATCACATCAAACATCAGATGAGGTAGGCATGGATGTCTCCCTCCCTCAATAGAAGAGATGTGATGCTAATTGCATTCAATATGGTTATGAATTCCCATCCTAGTGATTACTCTCTTATATCCATATAGTGGCTCGATTGTCTAGGTATTGGTTTTGGGAAGTTTCTCGAGAAAATTATGTGTTGTTTAATGATGGTGGCAAGTATAGAAAGTGATTACATGGTTCAATGGTTTACTATTTTTGTGAGTTTTTCTATCATCCTGCCTTGGTTGGATGGTATTTTGGAAGTTTTCCATTTTAGTCTTTGAGAGAAATTCTCCAACATTCGTGTTTCAATCAGCATTTTCCTAGGCAAAAGACCAGACACCCCTAGCTTGGCTCCTCTTACCCTATTTTAATTTCAATTATGCTCCCTATTTTCTTGGTTTCTCCTTAAGAGTCTAGTCTTGACTGAATTTTATTTGTGTTACTTTCTTATAGTGTCTCATTCCACTTAGTTTTGGCTTATTAGAATGGAAACAATGTCTCCCTCCTTTGGCTTGAGGGACTCTGTGTTTGTGGCATATAGCAAAGTATTACTTCACCAGGTGATGTCATGTTCAAGTACATTATGTTTTCCTATGGGTTACTCCTTAATTGATGCCTTGTGGTTTGGCCTTCCTCTTCTCCTTTATGGATTTTTTCGAGAATTCGTAGTGTTATGCCTTCTTTGGTTTTCTTCTAAGAATGCCAGTTTGAGGGTGGTCGTTAACTCTAGCTCCCAAGTGAATCGATTATAGGTATGCTCTATTCAAGGTGGTTATCGTTCCCCATTCTTGGGTTGTTTGTTATCAGAGAGTGGATGACTAAGGCTTAGGTCAAGTCATGTTTTATTAAGATGTTGAGGTAGCATGCTCACTCATGTAGAGGTGCTGGTGGTAAAGGTGTGCATAGAGGGTAAAATGTTAGGGCTAGAGCACAATTCTCCCCCCAACTTTATCACATGCAAACACCACCCAAGATTCAATGTGAAATTAGAGAAGTTGAGGAGGATAATGTGAATTAGCAAGATTTTCACTCGTACATTTAGGTATTTTCCATTGTTACAAAGCAGTTTCTAGATCTTGGGCACATGAGTGGTAGACAAAATCAACACCTTCACAAAATTGACCTGTACTGACAACTGAAATCACTTTTGCGTAAAGTCCTCCTTTAGACGAATGATGAAAAGGATAAGATCTTATTAATGATGGATGAGCTCTAACTTCAATTCCAAGAAATGGATAAGCACTTGGAAAGGATTGACACCATCATTATGAATAGAGAGGGACCAACCCCTGCTGACAATCCTGTGAATTTTGAACCCATTGAATTTTCCACCTCCTCTTAAATTTCCAAATGTTTAGAAGATGTATGTTTATGGCTATTGTTACTATGGTTCTATAGGTCATTTTTGTGATCTAGATATATCTTCATGCCTAGCTCACTATAGACTCTCAAGTTCATATGCCTTGGTATTATTATAGTTTTGAGGACATATGTTTATCTTCCTAAAACTATTAATATATTACTATCTTTTTGAACAAATTCCTTATCTTTTGCCTTTCTTTGGTTTCCCCAGTCATGTAGGCCAAGGAAAATGGTAATAATACTACGTCATATTATATCATTTATTTTATATATATGAAAATATATATATATATTGTATTATATAAGAATAAAAATAAGTAGCTTAACTAATTAATTAATAAATAGTATTATATATAAATAGATATAACTCTTAGAAGTTTTTGCCCTTTTTCTAAATTTAATGATACAATTTTGGGTGAGATTGTGATTTTTCATTGTTTAAAATGGTTTTTTAATGTATAAATAGATTCGACATCTTGGAAAACCCCTGGGTCACTAGGATTTTATAAATTACGCAACTCAAACTTGTGTATTTCAACAAAATTGACCCAAAAAAAGACTGAAAAAGCCAAAAATGGGAGGGGGGGGGGTGGTGTGTGGGGCGCAACTCAATTGGTAATCCAAGATATGTGAAATCCTTGAAATTCAAGAGACCCAAGTTCAAATCCCCCTATTTGTGACGTGGTTTACGAAGAGGAGGATAGGTCGTAGACCCCCATAGGTTTAGTAGCAGTTACGTGTCAGACGGGTTGTTGGGTTCCTCTGGGTCACAAAAAAAAGGCCAAAATATCTAATAGTTAGACTATGCATCTAATAATAGCAGAAATAATATAAGAACAATAATTTTCATATAATCACAAATATAATGCTATTATATAACTAACATGAATAATAAATCCATGTATCGAGTTTCATGGAGGGGATAAGTGGGGGACGATATGCCATCACCCCACAAAGTATAAATGGGGGGAATGCAGCCTACCCCCCCCCATGTTAATAAATTCAATGATTGTACGTAATACCTGGCGCAAGCTCACACAATACTCCATGCAAATGATAGATTACAAATCATTGGGTGTTAATTCCTACGGATTTGGTTAAGTTCAAAGTACATAGATGTAAATGGAAACATCAAGACCTTGCTCTGATTATTATTATATGTCTAATGCACCATGTGAATTCTTCATACTGTGAGGTGGAGCACATTAAGTTTGTGTACCAACCAATTCTAACATGAGCTAGGTTATAAGTTGTTATATGAGTTCAATTATGGTAATAAATCAATGATATTCATGGGCTCATGTTCTTGTGTGGGGATATGATTGCGGGGTGGCAATAAATTTACATTTAAATTACCAATTAAGAGGTGGATTTCATTGTTAATTTGGTGTTTCTATTTGGAGCTAATCTCTACTCTATCTTTACAGCCTGTATTTCGACCTTTTCACTTAGGGTCAAATGTCTACTGGGTTTTAAATTGGTTTCTTTCCTAGCTCAAGTTTGAATAGCTTATTATGGTTCCATGCCTTCCTCTTGGGTTTGGCATATGTTGGGAAGTGAATTCAAGGCCTGGGTATCCTGCATTTGATTTGCTCCTAGGTTGGCTCCAAACTAATAATTGCAACAGTGCATAAAATACCTTGTTTTTTCCCCTATCTCTCTAGTGAAAGAGTATTCTATTATCCATAATTGCAATAGTGCATAAAATACCTCCATCATATAGTAATGGAGGAGGCCCAGTGTCAGTTAAAGATAACTATGACAACTAGGTAGATACAAATACCTATGTGAGCTTACAACTCACTATATCTAGCTCATTGGGAAAGGAAGCATTGGAAAAGACTAACTCTAACACCACCCTTAAGCGAAACATATGGAGTAAACATAAATTAAAAAAAATCGGTTCCCAAAAAGGAGGCTTGATAAGTTACCTAAGTACAAACTATCATAATCAGAGAAAACGATAAAAAAAAAATGTGAAAAAAACTCCTCCCCAAAATAGAGAAAGATTTCAGTGTTCAGATAAGCAGAGAGCTGAAATTGAAGATCCCAGAATGATCCATTGAATGGAAAGAACATAGGCTTGCTCTAATAGGGAAGTATCAAAAGTTAAAGTACCAAAATTGTGAAGATGAGAGCCATGAAATCTTAGTGAGCTTGGTTAATCTCTTAAGTAGGAGATGTAGAAATTTCACCTGTAGAACAAACTGATATATGCAATGTCCTAAAGCATAATACTTGTTCTACTTCTGCAAAACATTAAGCAGAAGCATAGTCGAATTCATGAGCAACATCAAGTAGAAACATGCATAACTGATCGAGAGAAATAATCACACATAACACAAGATATATCCAGGGGAAAGCACCTGCATAAAACCCCAACCATGTATTATCAATCAAGTGGAAATCCTCTTCATAATACAAAAAGAATCAGCTCAATAGCTATCTTGCTCTCTCTGTACTCTGATAATCTTCAATCAGAAGATGAAAATCATGGACTACCTAGGCCTCAATAAATAGGCCACAAGTCCTCCAATCTCCTATAATAGATCCTTCTCCATGCAAGGAATACTTACTAGAAATATCCAAGCATCTGATAGTAAATTGTACCACATCTGATCTCAATTGGGTCTCTGATAGAACTGACTTGCAACAGTTATCCATGAGTGAATTCTCAGTTATCTAAAATAATAGTTGTCACATGCATGCAAGCATTAACAAACTATATTTTATTATTTTAACAACTTGTTAAAATAATCTAACTAGACTTGACTAGTTAGAACTAAGTTAATTGATTCTCTCATTATAGAACTCATACTTATTCCCTCAACCAGTGGAGGAAATTAGAGATAAATTCCTCAATCTGTGGGACAACTCATGTGCATGCTCACAAAGACTTCAAATTCGAATTTCCTTAACTAATTAACTCAACTGAATTGATTAATTAACATTTCCAACTACTGTTAAGGCCAAAATTAATTTTACTTCCTATAGATAGACTATGGATTGCTATAAATAGGAAGAGACCCAGAAATGCTATTTTTAGAAATTTCTATTTTTAGCAGTTTCACCTCTCACCCAATGTGGCGAATGACCTCACTGGCCATACTGCTATTTTTAGACATGTTATTTTTAGCAGGTCTATTTTTAGCACATTCTAAATTTAGCATTTTTTGTTGCACATTTTTCAACAGAAGATATCGTAGAGGGATAAGAAAGGAAAACACTAACAACTTCCTCATAAATGCATCACTAGAGAAACTAAGTGTTGGTAAAGAACCAAGAAAAAGACTTCAAACAAAAGTAACATCATCAATAAAAAAACAAACAATGAGGCTTGTAAGTATGGAAAACTAAGCTCAAACACCATACAACAACACGTATGAAGATGTTTGAACATTGTGACCTTTGTTGAAAAATGTAACTAGGTTTGGTATTCATAATTATCTTTGTACTTGTATTAATATGTATTTCTTATAAAAAGAGAAAAGAAGAAAAATAAAATTATTATTATTATTATTATTCTAGTCTAAGCATGGTATTAATGCTTTTAGGGTTTATTGAGTCAAGAAGAAATTTTTCCATGTGTCAAAGTCCCATATGGAAAATTTGTAATGAAAAGATTCATTTTGTCCCACAAGAACAAGTCGGCCCTGCCTTGTCAATTCAGCCTTGAAGAGGCCAAATTCGACCTCTTGGATGGATATAAAAGAAAGATGCTTCGACCTAATTTGATCACTCACTCACAATTTGATTCCTGATCAAGAGAGAAGAAGAAAAAGAAGAAGAATGCCAAGGAAGAGAGAGAAGAATCCAAGGAAGGAAGAAAATTCAAGTTTTTTTCTTGTCTTTCTTAACACGTGTGAAGTTGTTGGGGTTACACTACAAATTACAAGTCAAAATTCTATTTCCGCAAAGGTTATGGGGCAACTATGTTTATGCGATGATGTTGGGGCAACTCCTGCGAAGGCGTTGGGCAACTCTACGAAGTTGCAGGTTTGAAATTTTTGTCTTGAAAAGGTTTAACCAGCTTTGATTCTTGTTGACTTGGTTTGGTTGAAGGAGATATTAAGGAGGACTGACTTGGTTCCTTGTGGATTTATTGGTCTTTGGTTGTGGATGTCTCACTTTGATTTGATTCTATAAGAAGATAAATTGTTTGGGTTTCTCCCTTGTGAGGTTTTTACCTTGCTTGGAGCCTATATCTTGTGTTCTTTGTCTCTTCTAGTCTTCACGCACTTTATGTTTTTGGAAATTTCTTGATGGAGAAGATACAATAAAGTAATAAAATCCAACAAACACTCACAAGTAATTATCAAGAGGAATCAACCCTAATCTACAAGCATATTGATTTCTCAACATGGTATTAGAGCTAAGGTGAAGGACAGACAGTTTGAGTATCATTGTTATTGGCACTCTTATTGAAAGAAATTTGTGAATCAATTATCTATCTTCTCTCTCCCTCTCCATTGGCTAGCTATATGAAGAAAGGCCTCAATACTCATATAAGTCTCCTTGAAATTATCAAAGGTTGCATCATCAAGTTCATATCCAAGCTATCTAAAGGAATCATGGATGGAAGTTTTTATTTTTCTCTTACCGATTCATTTGAATATGATACTACATGGGTCATCGACAGTTGAGCTTCAAGACACATGACAAGCGAACGTGGCCAACTCAATACTATAAAAATGCAACTCTTCTCACTCAATGGAACTTGGAAACAAGAATAGCTACTCAGTCAAAGGAATTGGATCTACCTCCTTGGAGCTGGAAACCGGTGGAAATATACATCTCAAATATATTCTATGTTCAAGGTTTGAAAAAGAACTTAATTTCTATTTCTTGCTTAGAAGATAAAGGTGACTGGCTTGCATTTTTTGATGGTAAAGTTATCATATGGGCTAAGGGATCTAGTATTAATAATGATAATACTATTGGGATTTGTGAGGGGAGGTTGTATAGACTTCTAACACTTCCTCCTCAAGTTGTAGTGCATTTAGATATTATCCCTTGTGAACTATAGCATAGAAGTTATGGTCACCTTCATTATAATATATTGCCACCATTGAATCATATGGTTACTGGTATCTCTGAACTAAATGAAGAGCATGAAGGACTTTGTAAGGGATGTTCTCTTGGCAAGAATGTGCAGAGACCTTTTGCAAAAAACAATGCAAGATCCAAGGAAAATTTGGATCTCATACATTTTGAATTTTGTGGACCTATGGCAGAGTAGTCTCTTGGTGGTCATCAATGCTATGTAACATTCATCGATGAGCACTCTAGAAAAACTTGGATATACCTCCTCAAGTCTAAAGATGAAGTATTTAAGAAATTTCAAGAGTTCATGGCAGAAGTGGAAAATTTGACAAAAAAGAAGATCAAAACCCTATGATCAAATAGTGGTGGAGAATATACTTCCAGTGAACTTGTAGTTAATTGCAATGAAGTGGGAATTAAGAGGGATATAATAGTTTCCTACAACCCTCAAAAAAATGGTGTGGCTAAAAGGAATAACCCATCCATTGAAGAATGTATTAGTTCCATGCTTCATGGCTAAGACGTTCCCAAGTTCTTATGGGGTGAAGCATTTGTAACTGTAGTATATATACAAAATTGAAGCCCTAATATGATTATTAATGACATGAACCCAGAAGAAGAATTCATAGGAAAGAAGCTAAGTGTTGATCATCTATGAATATTTGGATGTCTCGTATACATTCACATTCCCAAGGATAAAAGGAAGAAGTTGGACCCTCCACGTATAAGAGGCATATTTTTTTGTTATAGCACTTCATCAAAAGCTTACAGAGTCTACATCAAAGAAGATCATCATATTGAAGTAAGTAGAGCTTGGTATGCTGGGATGGATGAATATCTACTAAAACTTGGTTTTGTCAAAACTTCAACAGATCCTAATCGCTGCATCAAGGTGGTTAGGAATGAACCTGTGATCATATTACTATATGTGGATGACCTACTAATAACAGGTGTGGTTAGTCATATTCAAGAATGCAAGAAGCAGCTTGCAGCTGAATTTGATATGAAGGACCTTGGACTAATGTAATACTACTTGGGATTATAAAATGGGTGAGATCTATCTTGGTTAAGGGAAATATGTGATCAAGATATTGAAAAATTTTGGTTGTATGGACAGTAAACCGATGACAACTCCAATGATCACTAATTTGAAGAAGTACATTAGTTCATATTCAAGTATTGTTAATCCAACATCCTACCGACAGTTGATTGGCTCCTTGATGTATCTTGTGAACACTTGGCCTGACATATGTTTTGTCGTAAACATATGATTGGGTAGCAGCTAAACATATTTTGAGATATCTTTGTGGGACTATACATCATAGTTTAAGATATGTTGGTAATGAGATATAGTTATTTGGCTACAGATTCAGATTGGGGAGGCAATGATGCAGATGGAAGGAGTGCTACTGGTGGATGTTTTAGCTTGGGATCTTCTATGATCTCATGGATGAGTAGGAAACAAGATTCAGTTGTATTAAGTAGTGTTGAAGTCGAATATGTTGCAGCAAGTGAAGTTGGCAGAGAAGTTGTTTGGCTTAGAAAGCTACTTTCATATTTGTTTGAAGGGCCTTTTGACCCTACCATTATACATTGTGACAATCAGAGTTGTATAATAAGTACCAATATACATTGTGACCCTGCATATCAATAATAAGTACCACTATATTAGAATCTTGGTACAAGATGGGGTCGTGAAGCTACAATACATCTCCATAAATGAACAAGTAGTTGATATATTGATGAATTCTCTTCAAAACAAGAAACTTGAGAATTTGAGAGACAAGCTTGGACTAATAGATATCTCCTCTATGGTTGAGAGGGAGTGATGAAGGAAATTGTATTCTCCATGTGTCATGCACTAGATTAGGACTGACAGTCATAAGTATAGTGAAGGAACTGATAGGGAGAATGGAGGATTAGATAAGCATTTGGAACCAATGCTTCTTGAGGATTGGGGATCCAAGATAGGAGCAGCCCCGAGGACTGATACTCTTTGAGGATGAGATAGGGAATCCAAGATAAGATTATTCGAAGAGGCCTATTATTATTTGAGGATTGGGAATCCAAGATAAGAATAGTCATGTAAGGACAAACTTGGTGAACATTTGGATGGGGTATGTTCCTTAAGAGGTGGTAGTGGCGGTGTACAAATGTATGGCTCTCAACGTTGTGCTCTAATCTAGTGGAGAGTTAGAGCTTGTTAGTCAAGGCCTTGCTATATTGAAAATTGATAATGTTGGTTATAATTTTGTTACTTGATGATGGATAATCAATATAAAATATTCTTATGAGAATATTTCAATTTGAGTATGCTTGTATCTCATTGTATAAATATGAATACCTCCCTAGTTAAGAGAAAGTGTTGAAAAATGTAATTGGGTCTGGTCTTCATAAGTATCTTTGTATTTGTATCGATATGTATTTCTTGTAAAAAGAAAAAAGAATAAAATTAAATTTATTATTATTATTTTTCTAGTCTAAGAATTTTCTTCATGCTTTTAGGGTTTATTCAGTTAAAAAGAAATTGTATCATGTGTCAAAGTCCCTTTTGGAAATATTTGTAACAATAAGAAGCATTTTGTCCCACAGGACCAAGTTGGCCTTGCCTTGTCAATTTGGTCTTGAAGAGGCCCAATTCAACCTCCTAGATGCTATAAAATGAAGAGACTTCGACCTCATTTTATCACCCACTCATAATTTGATTTGTGTGCAAGAGAGAAGAAGAAGTGTGAAAGCCAAGGGAGAGAGAGAAGAATCCAAGGAGGGAAGAAAATTCCAGTTTTTTTTTCTTGTTTTTATTCACATGTGTGGATTTGTTGGGGTTAATTTGTGAATTAAAGGTCTAAATTTTGTTTCTACTAAAGTTCTACGACAACTATGTTTTTTGCGAAGGTGTTGGGGGAACTCCTGCAAAGATGTTGGGGCAACTCTACAAAGTTACAAGTTTGAAATTTGTGTCTTGAATAGGTTTGACCAGCTTTGATTCTTGTTGACTTGGTTTGGTTGGTGGATATTTGCAAGAGTGATTACTTGGTTCCTTATGGAGGTCTTGGTCTTGGGTCTTGGATGTCTCACTTTGATCTAATTCTATAGGAAGAGAAATTGTTTGGGATCTTCCCGTTGCGGGGTTTTTTATTGGCTTGGAGCCTATATCTTGTGTTCTTTGTCTCTAGTGATCTTCATGCACTTTATGTTTTTAGTAATTGATTGATGAATAATATATAATAATGTAATAAAATCCAACAAACACCTACAATTGATTATCAATTAAGAGGAATCAACCCTAAGCTACAAGCATATTGATTTCTCAACAACCATCACATTGATCAAACACAAAAATGACAACATTCAACAACAACAAGGAAATGAAAACAATATTTTTCATCATCTCACTTCCCCCTCTAAAAGAAAATCGTGGGAGGGAGGGAATCAACATTCTTCGTTATCAACAAATTCCCCCCCCCCCCCCCAAAGCACAACTAAGGGAGCATCAAAAATCAACATCTAATAAGAGGAACTTTGCATGACTACACAGTTGATGAGGTACAACAAGATAAATTCATAAAACATGTGTTCAAAAGTTTCCATGGCCGTCCATCAATCCAACGACATTCAATCTTGATGGTCAACACTAGTCCACAATTCATGCTTTCACATATCTTCTATAATGATCCAAATGCATGGCTACTATGATACCAAGAATATTGATGCCCGGGTGATTTATTATGTTCCTTATAAGGATGTTGATATGGATTAGTTTTTGGTTCTACATAATTAAAGTTTTCACATGGAATTACATTATCAATCATGTCATCTCACGATCAACAGGAGCATGTTCTTCCAACACCTCACTCTGAATTCCTCCAACACAAAATGACACCACTCTACTCTCAACAGATTTGGATGTAGGGAATGAAGCAGTAGCAAGATCATATCAAATACCTACACCGTTGGGTTAATAGGAACAATGATTCCCTATCCATTCTTCCCAAGGCCCCCTCAAGTATATCCCATTTTTGTAAGAAAAAAAGACCCAGTATTAGTGGTGTATTTTTCAAATCTAGGTGAAACAAAAGCATTAGTATCAACGTCAACAGGTGAGAATGATAGCTCAACAATAATATTCTCCTCACGAGCATTCTAAAGGAAACTGACTTCCAATTCAAGGTGTTTTTTTCACTCTTGCAATTTTTGAATGGCCTCATCATGCTCAATCAATTGTTGTGAGAAAGCATAATAACCTTGTTTCAAATTTTGATATTGATCCAATAATCTATTGTTCTCTACTTGAATAGATCCTACTTCTTCACAAAGTAGTTCGATTGAGGCTTTTAAATAGAAAATATCCATAACTCATTTCAAAGTTGCTCCTCTATCTTACAAAGTTGCTTCTTAAAAAAATCATTTTCTAAGTCAGACAAAGACTGAACTTTGTTCTCAAATATTTAAGGAGGTCAATATTTTCCAGGAATATCGTCACACATGAGAACACCTGAGAATATTCATATATTCTATGATGGATACTATTTATCTTATATTATGAATATGAAAGTACGAATATTCTTTATATATCCTACGACATATCGATTATGCTCATATTATGAGCAAATTCCCCCATTCGTCTGCAATATTCTGGAAATATTTTCCCATGGTTGATTCTAGATTGTCAACCTACCTTATTTTCTCAACCATTTTAATTTGGAACTGATTCTAAATTGTTTCATTATCTACTTGAAAAAGATTTTTGAATCACTACACCTGAAGGACCTCATTATGAACCTAATTGTTGCCTTGTTCTCACGAAGTTCCTACAATATTTTACCCATCTTTGATAACACTAAGTTAGAAAATGGGTTTCCACTAGAAACAAAAACAAAATTGCTACCAAACAAACATAATTAATGACAACAACAACAACTTTACATTTTTTATCAGCACATAAATCATACGAATCCACCTAGCTTTGCATTATCAGCTAACAATAAATCCTTTCATCACCACCAACCATAAGAACAAAAAATGCATTGCATTTTCAACCAAATTGGAAAATGGTCATTCTCTAATGGACATGATTTTCGTAGCATTTTAACTTATAAAAAAACCCTCAAGATCTTAATAAGGAAATATAAAACTTCCAAACCCTTACCATAGTCCCATGTTTCCAAGGTGGCGGCTAGTCCATGTAATTGATTCTCAATGAGGTGAGTGTGATAATTACTCCAACACCCCCCCCCCTTCAAATGCAACTCAGGGAATCGAACATGGGCCAAGTCTCTCATACCATGTTGAGGTTTTTTTTTCACCAAAACCCACATGCATTAGTAAACTTCCAAACTCTTATTCCCCCATTCGTTTGCAATATTCTGGAAATATTTTCCCATGGTTGATTCTAGATTGTCAACCTACCTTATTTTCTCAATCATTTTAATTTGGAACCGATTCTAAATTGTTTCATTATCTACTTGAAAAAGATTTGTGAATCACTACACCTGAAGGACCTCATTATGAACCTAATTGTTGCCTTGTTCTCACGAAGTTCCTACAATATTTTACCCATCTTTGATAACACTAAGTTAGAAAATGGGTTTCCACTAGAAACAAAAACAAAATTGCTACCAAACAAACATAATTAATGACAACAACAACAACTTTACATTTTGATCAGCACATAAATCATACGAATCCACCTAGCTTTGCATTATCAGCTAATAATAAATCCTTTCATCACCACCAACCATAAGAACAAAAAATGCATTGCATTTTCAACCAAATGGGAAAATGGTCATTCTCTAATGGACATGATTTTCGTAGCATTTTAACTTATAAAAAAACCCTCAAGATCTTAATAAGGAAATATAAAACTTCCAAACCCTTACCATAGTCCCATGTTTCCAAGGTGGCGGCTAGTCCATGTAATTGATTCTCAATGAGGTGAGTGTGATAATTACTCCAACACCCCCCCCCCTTCAAATGCAACTCAGGGAATCGAACATGGGCCAAGTCTCTCATACCATGTTGAGGTTTTTTTTTCACCAAAACCCACATGCATTAGTAAACTTCCAAACTCTTACCATACTTGAGTGGGGGATTAGTCCCATGTTCTCCATGTGGTGATTAGTCTAGGTAATTAATTCTCAATGAGGTGAGTGTGGTAATAACTCGAAAACCCGCCTTCAAACACAACTCAGGGAATCCAACCTGGGCCAAGGATCTGATACCATATTGAGGTATTCCATTACACCAAAATTTGCAAGGTTAATTTCCCTCCTTTCTCAATTATCTCCACTTGGATTTCCCAATTGGAGGTAGAAGATCAAAGTTTTGAACCTACTTTCCAAGTGTGAGAGGAGATTCACAGAGCTAAGATGATTCCATGGCAGCTCCTCCTTCCAACACCAAATGGAAATAATTTGAATAGTTTACATTATATTTTATATTCCCCTCTCACAAAAACATCTCAGGGATAAACTCCTTTGGATCCTCCCACTACTCAAGATTGTTTTCCAAAAACAAGATATTCACCAGGCTTTTTCTCTCGATTGAGAAGTCATATCCATTAATAAAGTCTTATATTCATGTTTTCTATTCTCTTTGTCAGTAAAGAGTGAAAATCAATGTTTGTACTCAGCTATTGATCAGATCTATTCTCATATTTATTTCTAATTTTCATAGATATGATTAAAAATAGTGCAGCCTCAATGTCTTCTTGAAGTAAAAATCGGTTCTCCAGAAGTCCCTTCCCTCACACATCATCCTATCTTTCCACTAATCCTTCCAGTAAATCCCTTGTCCCTTCAAAATCTAGATCCAATATACTTATCTTATAGAAATTTTGGGTCTTCCATTTTTCGTTATGGGAGTTGGCGGCGCTTCTTAGCATATGATTTCTAAATGAAAGGTTGAATGGTACAAGGCGTTGGTTTCGAATCATTTATCTTTTAGAAGATAAAATGATAACTGGAAAGGGCAATGAAATATTGTAAATGAAGCAATCCATTTTGATAAATTTCTCTTCCATAGGATATCTCTCGGACTAATGGTTGGTTGGTAGGCTACTGAGTAGAAATTGTTCTGCAGGGAGAATAAGGTGTCTGGCCTATTGATTTTCACTTTGATACTATGTAAGAGTATTCTACTACTCAGAATTGAAAAATTACATAATATACCTCCATTATATAGCAATTGAGGAGGCCCAACGATGGTTAACGATAACTATAACAATTGGGTAGATACAAATCCTTATGTGAGCTTACAACTCACTATAGCTAGTTGGGAAAGAAAAATTGGAAAATACCAACTCTGACATCTAGGTCATTGCTCCTTCCCTCCCCCTAGCTTTATTCTTCCCCATGAACCTTCACCTCGGTATCTATTTGTCAGCAATCATGCTTATAAACAAGCTTGGTCTAGAAGAGGAGTGGCTTATTATTGTGAAATTGGCTCTTGAGCTCAACTATGTGTAAAGTCCTCAGCAAGACATTACAAAGATCACACCCCACCTCAAATTCAAGAGGAAATATCCAAGGTGTAAAGATGAATAATAGTGGAATATGAATTTTTATCAAATGTGGAAATTGCAAGTGACTTCACTAATTGGATTCCATATGCCTAACACCCAAGGGGAAGACTCAATATGTATATGTACACCATAGATTTTTATTGGCACATGAAAATGATGGTCAGGAGAGTCGCTTAAGAAAGGAACGAAGATTGGGAATAAATATTTTTTATGTTAGATGAGCTACAACTCTCAACTAAAGGATTGGATTCATATCTACAAAGGATTGAAGGCCACTTGAGCCTCCCTCCAAATCTAGTCTACTCAGCAAGGAGAAAAAAATGCCCATCACTATCGAAGAATTAGACTCTCCCAACATGGGTTGATGAATTATGTTTATTTTATTACTGTATACTTTTATCTTTGATTTTCTAGTGTTTCAGATATATTAGCTTAGGTAGGCTACAGACCTCATTGTATATATGTTGTAATTTTGAACTCTTGTCACTACGTCAATTTTTGGATGCTCAAAAAGATCGGGATTTGTCATTATCTAATTTCCCTAGTGGTAGACTACGGAAACCATCTTATATGTCTCATTTTTTCTATATATATATATATATATATATATATAGACACGTCAATTTTTGGATGCTCAAAAAGATCGGGTTTTTTCATTGTCTCATTTCCCTAGTGGTAGACTAGGGAAAACCATATTGTATGTCTCATTTTGTGTGTGTGTGTGTGTGTGTGTGTCTATACGTCAATTTTTGGATGCTCAAAAAGATTGGGTTTTGTCATTGTCTCATTTCCCTAGTGGTAGACTAGGGAAAACCATTTTATATGTCTCTCTTTCTCTAATTTGACCAAGGCAAAGTCAAATTGAGACTTTCTTGCTGCATTTTAAACACTCCCTCTCAGAAAGAAATGGATTATCAACCACCCCTATCATCCACTTGTGGAACTTGAACTTCCCTTTTGACAAGGCCTTTATCAAAATATAAGCATAGTGCTCCTCTTCGGAATGTACTGCAACAACATAATCTACCTTTGCACACAATCTCGTAGATGGTGATACCAGATATCAATATGCTTGGATCAATCATGAAAATTAGGATTCTCAGTGAGTTTTATACAACTCTAATTATTACAGTAAATCATAGTAGGATCCATCATTTGACCAAACAAACCAGCAAGTATCTTTCTCATCCAGATCGCCTCACATATTGCTTGACTTGCAGCCATGTATTCTGCTTCTGTTGAGTTAAGTGCCATTGATCTTTGCTTCCTATTGTACTAAGAAATCGATGTGGACCTAGCACTGAAAATTCCACTTGATGTACTCTTCCAGTCTGGTGGAATTCCTGACCAATCTGCATCTGTGAAGCCACACACCTTCACTCCCTCTATCCATTTGTACCAAAGTCTAAATTTGGTAGTGCCTCTAATCTACCATAGAACATGCTTAGCTTCCCTCAAAAATTGTTTGGTTGGTCATAGTACACTACCTTGGAATCTCCATCTCAACTGGGAAACTCTAATTCTCTGCATGCAACAATTATTTTGGGTTGATTGATTAGTAAACAGGTTGATCACTAAGTGTGGTTGAAGTTCCACTTCCACAACTTGACCTCCACTAGTCCTTCTAACTATTAGAACTAGTTAAACTGACAATAACTCAAATTAACTGAAATAGATTGCTACAAAATAGCAATCAAACATAATTAACTGAACTCACGCTTCCCAAACTCGAATTAATTGGGTTAAATGAGTGACAAGTTCCATGTCACCTTAGTTAACTACCTCCAAGATTTCTGCTAAAATAGAAATTTGAATTTTCTCTAGTTTGACCAAGACAAAGTCAAACTGAGATTTTCTTGCCGCATTTTCAACACTCCCTCTTAGCAAGAAATGGATTATCAACCACCCCTATCCTGCACCTGTGGAACTCAAACTTCCCTCTTGACAAGGCCTTTTTCAAAATATTAGCTTCTTGTTCCTTTTTCAGAATGTACTACAACAACATAATCTGCCTTTGCACACAATCTCGTAGATGGTGATACCAGATATCAATATGCTTGGATCAATCATGAAAAACAGGATTCTTAGAGAATTTAATACAACTCTTATTATCACAGCAAATCACTATAAGATCCATTATCTGACCAAACAAGCCAACAAGTATCTTTCCCATTCAGATTGTCTAACATGTTTCTTAACTTGCATCCATGTATTCAGCTTCTACTAAGTTGAGTACCACTGATCTCTACTTCCTGTTGGACCAAGAAACTGTTGCAGACCCAACACTGAAAATTCCACTTAATGTACTATTTTGGTCTGAAGGACTTCCTACCAATCTGCGTTTGTGAAGCCACACATCTTCACTCCCTCTGTCTGTCTGTACTGAAGTCCAAACTAGGTAGTGCCTCTAAGGTACCATAGAACATGCTTAGCTTCCCTCCAAAACAATTTGGTTGGCCTAACCCTAGATCAACTCAGTTGGTTGACTGCAAAGCACATTTTTGGTCGTGTGTTCACAAGATACATGAGTGAATTCACCAACTACTGGTAAACATTTGCATCCACTTCCTCACTTGAAGTGGCATCCTCTTTCCTCCAGTTGGTCGCTAGAGGAGACTCAATGGGTTTGCACATGTCCATGCAGAACCTATGAAGTATCCCGCTGACATATTTTCCTTGAGAGATAAACATCTCCCCATCACCTTGACATACTCCCTGATCCGAATTGGATCCATAAAAGACTGTCAAAGAACCATGACTGTATCAGGTCAGGACAAATCTCTAAAGAATTCAGAAACCGTGATCAAAAACACCCCTGAACCAATGGCAATGGTATCCAATGTGGAACAAGGAGGACCTCGATCAAAGCGCATTGGCCGAGGCCCATGGAGACTACACAGGAGGTCAAAGTAGCCCTTGGGAGCCCTGGATCGAGAAAAGGAGGTGGATTTTGATGCGCGATTAGCGCTTCGCTGGGCGAACAAGGCCGAAATGGAGGAAGCCTGAGAACTTAGACGTATGGGGAACCGAAGAACCACAAGTGAAAAGGTGAACAGTGCTAAAAGGACAAAGGCGAGACCCGCGCTCCGGAAACTGGCGGTATTGATCGGGGTGCCCTCAAACGGTAAGTGGTATTTTGGATGGAAGTGGAGCAATCCCACTCAATGATCGACGCGTGGCAAGTGGAGGTGAGAGAAAATTGTCCTTGATCGTGTGCTATCGGTCGAGCAAGTCAACCGTGTGGAACATGTGTATGAAATTGCATCTGGGGGACCCAGATCGAACAGCTGAGATCAAGCCCGATGGAGGAAGTGGAATCGATGAAGGAATACACCACGTTTTAGAAGGATTTGGATTCTGTTTGACCGCCACGGTGGAAGAAAGACTTCATCCACGATGTAACTAAAGAAATGAACCAATGAAACAGGCTGGCGTTGTTTAGAGGAAGACATGTGGCCACTCCCTAAGTATTCATGATGATTCCAAATAGGGAACTCCAAGCACATCGACAAAAGGTGAATCGACAGAGGTGGAAGAGGAACCAAACAGGCATGAATTTGAATGGCTTCAAAGCCATGACCAGTGGAAAAATACGCAGTCAAGTCGAAAAACAATCTGAGAGACGAAGAAAGAAGACAAAGAGACCAGAATCCCGAGAGGAGGATAGAATACACAAAGAAAGAAGGTAGTAAAGCAAAAGAAGAAAGAGACAGAGGGCCAAGCTGACCGGTGGCAGCATCGAGCACCAAAGAGCTTGAGAGATTCAAGCCATCCCATAGAGGAATCTATCCAGACTGAGCACCACATTTGGCTCTTTCCACTATAGACCAGAAGGTCACAGAGCTAGTAGGAAGAAGAGTCTGTGTAATCTAGTGACTTGTGGAATCCAAGAACCACCCTGCCAAGCAAAACTTGCTTTAGGAGAACTCACATTGAGTCCTTGTATTGTAATTCTCTGCTAAAAGACACAATAAAACAAGGCCACCACGGAAAGCTGGACCGGAGATGTAGCCCTAGAGAATAGGATGAACTCCTTATTAAAAATTATTGTGTCTTTGTGTTTGCTTACTGTATTTCTTTGTTGTCTTTCCATTTAAATGTCTATGTGTTGGCAAACTGATCGATCCATTGCTTAAATAACACAGAACACACACCAGCACATGAGTCTGTAATACCTTTGTGTAATAAATCTTCAACTGATGTCACTCATAGGGTGAATATCAGATCAAGTGGTATCAGAGCTTTAGGTTGTAAGGTTAGACAAGCTTGTGTTGGTTTAGCCGTTGAATGCTCACTAGATCAAAGCTCAAATTAGGAGAAGGAGAGTTGGTCTAAACTAATCCTAAAATTGGGAGAGTCTATCCTCAGAAGACAATGTCAAAGGAAGGTTCTATGGGGCCGAATCCTCAATTCATGGAGAGTTTCCTAGCCATAAAGTCTATGGTAAAAGAAATGTATAGGGACTTTTAAAAGCATAAGGATGAAGATTCATCAGGTTCTAAACAAGATAAAGAAGAAGATGAGTCTCATTCCCATGACCACTCAAAAGGAAAAGGGAAAGAGGAAAGCTTTCTCACACCTCCTAATAGCCCTGTGCATAATAAGAAAGCATCTTTGATTAAGCTAGATGTTAAATTTGATTTTCCTATATATGATGGAGAGTTGAATGTTGAAAAGTTGGACAATTGGATTAGATAAATTGATGTGTATTGCATAGTGCAGAACATCAACTCAAAAAAGAGCAAAATTCAGCTGGAAAGCCTACGCATAGGAGGCACTGCCTTGGTTTGGTGGGAAGGTAGAACCCAAGCTGATATGAAAAAACATGGTAAGACCATCTCTATCTGGAGTGAATTTGTTGTTGCAATCAAAAAGTAGTTCTATCCATTGGCTCACATGCAACAAGCCATGATGAGTTGGAAAACTCTTCGACAGTTGAAAGGGCACAGTGTGCAAGGGTATACTCAAGAGTTCAGAAAGAGAGCATTGATGTTGGGTATCTCATTAGACTCACCAGAGACTCTTTTAAAGTACATTGGTGGTCTACACAGCTACATGAGGCATATCATCCTCATGTTTAATCCCACTAGTATAGATGAGGTATCTGTACAAGCTACTCGTCTAGAAGCTAGAGGAAAGAATGGAAATCCAGAAGTTGGGGGGACCATCCCAACCCACTGCAAGCAAAAGCAAGGAGAAAAGAAAGCAGAAGTGGAAAGCAAGGAAGGCTAACACTGCACAGAAAATCAAAGCTTCATGCACTCACTGTAAAAGGGAGGGCCATGATGATGAGCATTGTTGGATTCTGCATCCAAAGCTAAGACCTAAGAAGTCTGAGGGCAAGAAGAAGAAGACTGATGTAGCTATTCAGAAATATTTGGGGTCAGACTCGAGAGATGAAACAATCATTGCAGCCACAGGTCTAAAAGGTAAGAATTCTGAAGCATCTACTAGTAATTCTGCTCAAACTATTATTGATGAAGAACATGAGAGAAAAAGACATTAGCTTTTCCATATTCGAGATATTTCCAAACATCAAAAGATTGATACTTTGTTTGATGGTGGCTCACAAGTAAATTTGATTTCTGAAGCAATTGTAAAGAAACTGGGATTAGCAACTACACTTCACAAGAAACCATACCCATTAGGATGGTTGAATGATAAAGCACAACTACAAGTGACTAGACAGTGCAAACTCAAGTTTTCTTTTGGGTCAGCATTTGTAGACGAGGTTGAGTTAGACATAATTACTTTGGATATATGTGGAATTGTTTTAGGAAGTCCTTGTATGATAGAAAGGCTATTTTCTATAGAGCTGAGAACAAGTATCTACTTGTTAAAGATGGAATCGAATACTTTGTAAGAGCTCCGAAGCTAAAGAATAATTACACTCTCATAAATTCTGGATAGTTGAAAAGAATGATAAATTCGTGCAAACAATTCTTACTAATGGTTGTAAAGGAAAAGAAACCTGATAAAACCAATGTATTTGAGGGTTGTAATGCTCAATAGCAAGCTGATATAGAAAACATTGTTTCAGAGTATGATGTCCTGTTGCAGGAACCTAAAGTTATGCCACCCAAAAAGGAAATAGTACATGATATTATTTTGCAACAAGATGTTCCATTGCCTAACGTTGGGATGTAAAAGTTGTCTGCTTTAGAGAATGTTGAAATCAAGAAGCAGGTGCAGGAGTTGCTCGAGAAGGGATTCATCAGGCCTAGCATATCACCATGTGGGTCACCAATCATATTGGTGAGAAAGAAAGATGGCTCATGGAGAATGTGCATTGACTACCGAGCACTGAATAAGAAAACAATCAAAAATTGTTATCCCCTTCCTCGCATAGATGATCTTTTAGATCAATTGAAGGAAGTTGTTTATTTCACCAAACTGGATTTGCACAATGGATACCATCAGGTCAGAGTTGCAGAGCAAGATGCATGGAATATTGCTTTCAAAACAAAGTAGGGATTGTATGAGTGGCTGGTTATGCCTTTTGGCTTGACCAATGCTCCTGCTACTTTCATGAGATTAATGAATGATGTACTCAGGCCTTTTCTTGATGACTTTGTTATTGTGTATCTGGATGACATTCTAATTTTAGTAAAATGTGGGAAGAACACTTAAAGCATGTTAAGCTGACATTAGAATGTTTGAAAAGAGAAAAACTTTATGTTAAACTCTCAAAATGTGAATTTGGCAAAACATCTCTAAATTATTTGGGTCATATAGTAGGGGGTGGTGAATTGAAAATAGATCCCTCTAAAGTGGCAGTCATTGTAAACTGGCCTAAACCCACGTCTGCTACAGAAGTGAGAATCTTCTTAGGAGCAGCACAATATTGGAGGAAGTTCATTTCTAATTTTTCCTCAATTGCAGCTCCCTTACATCTTTGACAGGATTGAACAAGGTGTTTCTGTGGAGAGGCAAGCATCAGAAAGCCTTCAACACCTTGAAAAAAAAGATTAGTACAGCACCTGTACTAGCACTGCCTGATCTACAAAGACCATTTGAAATCCAAACAAATGCCAGTGACTATGCCATGGGAGTAGTGTTGACACAGCACGGTAAATCCATATGTTATCATTCTGAGACTTTTAATCCGGTAGTAGTTAACTATCCTACATACGATAAAGAATTGTATGCATTAGTTCAGAGTGTGAAAAAGTGGAAACATTACTTAATGGGCAAAGAGACAGTAATACATACTGATCATCAACCACTTCAATATCTACACTCCCAAACTAAGTTGCAGCAATCAAGGCATTACAGATGGATGCGTTTTTTACAACAGTTTCATCTAGTCATCAGATATAAAATGGCATACACAACAAAGTTGCCGACATGTTATCTAGACCAATTATAAACGCATCTACTATACTTAAGCATAATTATGTACTACATGAAAGTTACATTGAACAATATGCTCAAGATATAGACTTTAAAGATGTATATGCAACTTTGAGTCAAGGCAAAAAGGTAGAAAACTTGGACTATCATGTGAAGGACCGACTCTTATATCATTGTGGGAAACTCTGCATTCCAAAAACCGAGAGAGTAAAGATAATTAGGGAGGCACACACTTCCCTGATATCAGGGCACTTTGGGGTAAGTAAAACAGTTGCACAGCTGCAAAGATTTTGTTATTGGCCGAAAATGAATGAGACAATTTCTAGATATATAAGAGGGTGTACTATGTGTACTAAAAGCAAGCCCAGCAATAGAAAACTAGGCTTGTACACTCCTTTACCAGTTCCTTCTCACCCTTGGGAAATTGTTTCCATGGATTTTGTTGGAGGACTACCTAAATCTAGGAAAGGTCATGATTATCTATATGTGGTTGTGGATAGGTTCAACAAAATGTATATTTTGATACCTTGCAATAAACAGATTATAGCTTAACAAACTACAAAATTATTCTTTGAACATGTATGGGTTCATTTTGGATTATCCACTTCTATTGTATCTGATCGAGACACCCGATTTGTGGGGAAGTTTTTGTCGAGTCTATGGGAACTGATGGACACCCAACTAAAGAAAAGCACAGCTTTTCATCCACAAGCTGATGGATAGACAGAAGTAGTTAACAGGACAGTGATCCAGTTATTCAGGGGATATTGCAGTAAACATCCTAAGCTTTGGGATGAACATTTGTGTTACGTGCAGCATGCTTACAACATAGCAAAACACTCTTCTACATAAAGATCTCCTTTTGAGACCTGTTTTGGTTTCATATCAAGGTCTCCTTTGGATTTTGTCTTTGGTAAAGATACCATGGTTGATGGACACAGTGATGTGGACAAGGCAACTAGGTTCATTGAACAGATCCAGAAGATCCACCAGGCAGTACAGGAACAGCTGGAAAAAAACCAGGCCAAGTACAAGGCTAGGCATGATAAGCATTGGATGGAGCATAGTTTTCAAGATGGAGACCAAGTCTGGCTGCATATCAGCAAGGACAGGATGCAAGGTGAAGGTAAAAAGCTAAATCCTATCAGGTATGGACCTTTTAGGATACTTGAGAAGATTGGTGAAAATGCTTTTCATCTTGATCTACCAGCTTACATGCACATCTACTCAGTCGTAAATGCAGATTGCTTGAGATTGTTTGAACCTTCAATGATTGAGGATCCTGAAGAGCAAAGTCAATTGCCTTCTATTGATGACCTACTACCTGAATATCTTAATGAATTGCAGGAAGACACAGTCTTAGACAGGAAGGTGAGGACGACGCACAAAGGAGATGTTGAGTACCTCAGAATTGGACTCAAAGGTTCGAAGTTGAGCAGTGCAAAGTGGATTGGGATTGGACAAGTGAGACAGCAATATCCTCACTTAGTCGATGCTTGAAAGAAAACCAACTTTTGATGGTCCAAAAGCTTTTCAGTGGGAAGGTCGTGATCCAAATTAGATCCATAAAAGACTGTCAAAGAACCATGACTATATTAGGTCGGGACAAATCTCTAAAGAATTCAAAAACCATGATCAAAAACACCCGTAAACCAGTGGCAATGGCAGCTAGAATGGAACGATGAGGACCTCGGTCAAAGCGCTCTAAGTGAGGCCCATGGAAATTGCGTAGGAGGTCAAAGTAGCCCCTGGGAGCCCCAGATCGGGAAAAAGAGGTGGATTTTGATGTGCGATTAGCACTTAGTGCTAATCGTGCATCGTTGGGTGAACAAGGCCGAAATGGAGGAAGCCCAAGCACTCGGACGCATGGGAAACTGGAGAACTGCAGGCGAAAAGGTGAACAACTCTAAAAGGACAAAGGCGGGACCCGCGCTCTAGAAACCAGTGGTATTGATCAAGGCGCCCTCAAATAGTAAGCGGTTCTGAATGGAAGCAAAGCGATCCCACTCAACCATCGACACGTGGCAAGCGGAAGTGAGAGAAAATCGTCGTTGATCGCGCACTATTGGTCGAGCAAGTCAACCGTGTGGAATGTGCCTATGACGTTGGATCTAGGGGACCCAGATCGAATGGCTGAGATCAAGCCCGATGGAGGAAGCGGAATCGATGAAGGAATACGCCGCATTTTAGAAGGATTTGAAATCCATTTGACTGCCACGGTGGAAGAAAGACTTCATCCACGATGTAACTAAAGAAACGAACCGAAGAAGTAGGTTGGCGTTGTTTAGAGGAAGACATGTGGCCACTCCCTAAGTGTTCATGATGACGTTGAACAAGGAACTCCAAGCACAGCTACAGAAGGTGAATCGATAGAGGCAGAAGAGGAACAAAATAGGCATGAATTCGATTGGCTTCAAAGCCATGAATAGCAGAAAAATACACAGTCAAGTCGAAAAGTAGTCCGAGAGACGAATAAAGAAGACAGAGAGACCAGAATCTCGAGAGGAGGACAGAATACACAGAGAAAGAAGGCAGTAAAGCAAAAGCAAAAGGAGACAGAGGGCCAAGCTGACTAGTGGTAGCATCGAGCACCTGAGAACTTGAGAGATTCAAGCCATCCCATAGAGGAACCTGTCCGAACTGAGCACCACATTCGGCTTTTTCCACTATAGACCAGAAGGTCACAGAGCTAGTAGGAGGAAGAGTCTGTGTACTCCAGTGGCTTGGGGAATCCAAGAACCACCATGCCAAGCAAAACCTGCTTCAGGAGAACTCACATTGAGTCCTCGTATTGTAATTCTCTACTAAAAGACACAATAAAACAACGCCACCACTGAAATCCGGATCGGAGATGTAGCCCTAGAGAATAGGGTGAACTCCTTATTAAAAATTCTTGTGTCTTTGTGTTTTCTTACTGTATTTCTCTATTTTCTTTCCATTTAAATGTTTGTGTGTTGGCAATCTGATCAATCCGTTGCTTAAAGAACACAGAACACACACCATCACATGAGTTTGTAATACCTTTGTTTATAAATCTTCAACAGATGTCACTAATAGGGTGAATATCAGATCACTCCCAATCCAAGGAAGTAGTGCATGAGACCCATTTCCTTCATATTGAACTCTCTTGCAAGGTCCTCCTTGCAAGATCTAATAAGTTGCTCATCACCAGTCAAGATCAAGTCATCAACACATAAAACAATAATCAACAATTTACCTTCTACCAAAATATGTTAGAGGTTTGCATCTTCTTCACTTTTGGTGAAGCCCAAACCGGTGAGATAGCTATCTATCACGAGGTGATTGCTTGAGACCATACAATGCTCGCTTGAGTCTACACACATGAGATTCTCAATCAAAAGTCCCAAATACTTTTGGTTGCTTGATATATACCTCCTCCTCAATAACTCCATTGAGGAATGCAATTTTAACATCCATCTGGTGGATCTTTCACCCTGTCTCTGTAGCCAAAGAAAGGATTGATTTTATGGATAAGTACCTTGATACCAAAGAAAAGGTATCCTCATAGTCAATTCCCTCGACCTGAGAGTACCCCTTGGCCACAAATCTAGCCTTATACTTTTCTATGCTTTTTTTGTTGCTTGCTTCACCTTGGAGATCCATCTCAAACCCACAATTGATATGTCTGCTAGTCTTAGGACCACTTCCCAAACATTGTTCTTCACAATGGATCCATACTCCTCCACCATTCCATCAAACCGTATAGGTTTCTCTGCTTCTTCCTCAAAATAAGATGGCTCAGTCTCTACTAGCTTAGTAATTAGAGCCATGTAGCTAGTTTACCAATCTGGTGACCTTCTCTACCTGCACTGATTTGAAGGAGCAACCACATTCTCCCTCACATCCTACACAAGTATCTCAGCTTCTTTGGTTCTCTTCCTGCCTTCTCTGAATGGTTTTGTTGAAGTGGATGCCTCTACTCTCTACTCCTCAACTAGTGGTTTCTCCACAACATCCTGAGGATCCTCCTTTGGAGCTAAAAGCTCCTCCTCTGGTGAGATATGAAGCTCCCTCTCAAGAGAGCACTACATGGCTTTGCCTTCATCAAATTTGACATCTTGTTGCACAAATTTCATTCTGAGGGATGGAAAATACACATGGTAGTTATGGGGAGTTTTTATGTAACCCAAAAATACCCCAAACTTTGTTGTCGGCTCTATATTCTTCCTTGATTCTTTGGATACATGGCAATAAATAGAGGCTCCAAAAATCCTGAAGTGTGACATATCCAACTTCCTCCCTGAGAAAGCCTCCTTCGATGTGATCATGCCAAGAATCTGATGAGGACTCTTGTTCTACAAATAGACCATTATGTTACATGCTTCAGCCCACAAGTGAAAAGGTATGCTTTAGTCAAGCAACATCACCCGTGCTACTCCCACAATGCTTCGGTTATTCCTCTCAGCCACCCCATTATATTTTGGGTTGTGAGGTGTTGTCAACTCTCGTCGAATACCTTCTTTTACACATAAATTTTTCACTCATTCGACACGTACTCACCTCCATTATCGTTCCTGAAAACGTTCAACTTCTTTCCCATTTCTTTCTCCTCCAGTGCCTTGAACTCTAAGAACTTGGAGAAATTATCATCCTTCTTCCGCATGAAGAATATCCTACACTTCTGCGAGTAGTCATCAATAAATATGACAAAATACTTGTGCCTAGTAGTGGAGGCTATCGAGAAATGTCCACAAGCATCAGAGCGGATCCTTTCAAGGACTACATGTGCTCTATTGTCCCGATCATGGAAAGTGGCTTTTGTGTACTTCCCTAAGGTACACCCTTTGCATGTGTCTTGTTGCTCTATTTCTCCTTTTGGGAGGCTTGTGGTAATATGTTGCATGATATTCAAAGTGCAATGATGCAAATGTCCAAGTCTTCTATGCCAAATTTCATCGATATCGCAGCCTTTCACCTTCTCCACCTTTGTGCTCAATGCAGCACAATCCTCCACATATAGCTTGTATAGGTTCTTCACATGAACCCCAATCTTCTTTACCTATCTTCTTGATATGTGTCTCAAGAATTCCTTTCCTTTGTTGAAGATCACATCATAACCACGGTCTTCCAAAACTTCTACGAAGACAAGATTCTTATTTAGACCCGGAACAAACATCACATCCTTGAGCCTAAGAAGGGAGCCTAACTCCCTCTGAAAGGTGATTGTACCAATCCCAGTCGCTTTGTACCTTCCATCATCTCCCATCTCTATATGCATATGGAGATCCTTCTCCTCTAAATCACTGAAAAAAATCTTTATTCCCCTTCATATGAAACGAGGCATCGTTGTCAAGGTACCACACACTTCTCATCATTATGTTGGTCATGCATGCAATGAGAGTAAATTCAAGCTCAAACTGTGAAGCCAAGGCTTCATCCGCTTCTCCTCCTGAGGTATTATTGCTTGTCTTCTTGTGTGGAGACTTCATGGCATAATTCCTGAATTCATGACAGTGGAAGCACTTGATTATGTACAATTCTTTCTTCTTTCCCCCTTGACTAGACTCTGATTTGGATTGGGATTTCTTCCCTTTCCCTTTCTTTTCCTTTCTATCCAAGACACATTTATCCTCATCCTCACTCTTGGATGAAATATCATCTCTAGTATTCTTCCTTATTTCTTG
This sequence comes from Pinus taeda, assembly GCA_000404065.3. Taxonomy (NCBI): domain Eukaryota; kingdom Viridiplantae; phylum Streptophyta; class Pinopsida; order Pinales; family Pinaceae; genus Pinus; species Pinus taeda. Next base: position 144,822 of record APFE031012537.1, on the reverse strand, counting down.
TTGCACTAGGTCATACCATAAGCGCTCCCAACTTGGTAGTTTCTCCCTACCATTTACCAAATCTTGATAGTAATTCCAAGTCCTGGGAAGGCTCAAACAGGATATAGCTACCAAGTCTTCTTTAGGGACATTAATCTCCCTTTGGTGGGATCTAAAGCTCCCTCTCAAGAGAGCACCACATGGCTTTGCCTTCATCACATTTAGCATCTCGCTGCATAATTTTCATTCTGAAGGATGGAAAATACACATTGTAGTTGTGGGGAGTTTTTCTTTAACCCACAAATAACCCCAACTTTGTTGTCAGCTCTAGATTCTTCCTTGACTCTTTGGAGACATGGAAATAGACAGAGGCTCCAAAAGTCATAAAGTGTGACTTATTTAGCTTCCTCCCCAAGAAATCCTCCCCTGGTGTGATCAAGCCAAGAATTCGATGAGGACTCTTGTTCTACAAACATACCATTATGTTGCATGTTTCAGCCCACAAGTGCAGAGGTAGGCTTTATTCATGTAACACTGCTTGTGCTTCTCCCACAATGCTTCGGTTTTTCCTCTCAACCACCCCATTTTTTTTTTAGTTGTGAGGTGTTGTCAACTCTCGTTGAATGCCTTCTTTTGTATAGAAACTTTTTAACTCATTCGACACGTACTCACCTCCTTTATCGCTCTTAAGAACCTTCACCTTCTCTCCCATTTATTTCTCCACTAGTGCCTTCAACTCTAAGAACTTGTATAAAGTATCATCCTTATTTTGCATGAAGAAGATATAACACTTCCGCGAGTAGTCATAAATAAAGATGAAAAATACTTGTGCCTGACAGTAGAGGTTGTTGAGAAAGGTCCACAAGCATCAGAGTGGATCCTTTCAAGGACTACATGTGCTTTGTTGTCCCAATCATGGAAAGTGACTTTTGTGTACTTCCCCAAGGTACACCCTTTGCATGTGTCCTACTACTCTATTGCTCCTTTGGGGAGGCATGTGGTAATCTGTTCCATGATCTTCAAAGCACCATAATGAAAATGGCGAAGTCTTCTATGCCAGATTTCATCGACATCAGAGCCTTGCACCTTCTCTGCCTTTATGCTCAATGCAATACAATCCTCCACATCTATCTTGTAGAGTTTCTTCACACAAACCCCAGTCTGCTTTACCTGTCCCATGGCTATGTGTCTCAAGAATTCCTTTCCTTTGTTGAATATCGCATCGTAACCACGGTCTTCCAAAACTGCTACAGAGTCAAGATTCTTCTTTAGACCAAAAACAAGCATCACCTAAGAGGAGATCCCAACTCCCTCTGAAAGGTGATTGGACCAATCCTGGTTGCTTTGTACCTTCCATCATCTCCCATCTCAATGTGCAAATGGATATCCTTCTCCTCCAAATCACTGAAAATATATATATTCCCCTCATATAGAACGAAGCATTGTTGTCTAGGTGCCACACGCTTCCCATCATTTTTTTGTCCATGCATGCAATGAGATTAAATTCAAGCTCGAATTGTGAAGGAAAGGCTTCACCTGCTACTCCTCCTCGGGTCCTCTTGCTTGTCTTCTTGTGTGGACACTTCGTGGCATAGTCCCTAAATTCATGATAGTGAAAGCACTTGATTCTGGACAAGTCTTTCTTCTTTCCCCCTTGACTAGGTTCCACATTGGATTGGGATTTATTCCCTTTCCCTTTCTTTGCCTTTCTATCCAAGAAAAATTTCTCCTCATCCTCACCCTTGGATGAAATCTCCTCTCTAGTATTCCACCTTATTTCTTCCTACACAAGTTCAGACCATAAGCACTCCCAACTTGGTAGTTTCTCCCTACCATTTACCGAATCTTGATAGCTATGCCAACTCTTGGGAAGGCTCAAAAGGATTAGAGCTACTAGGTATTCTTTGGGGACATTAACATTGACCCCACCAGTTCCATCACGACATTATGTAAAACTACTCGAATACTGAAAAATTGTGTCATTCTTCTACATCTTGATGCTTTGAAGCTTGTTCTTTAGTGTCAGCTTCTTGTAGGCACTATTATTCTCGAGCAGTTCTATCAATGTTTTCCATATCACAAACAGAGTCTCTTTTCCATGGAAATTTAAGACAATATGATCCCATACTCCCTCCAATATGATTCTCCTTGCTTTGGCCACATATTTCTTCCACTAAGAAAGATTTTAGGCATCAGATGCTTAGGATTTTGCTACATTTGTCTTGATGTATTCTAGCAGCCCATTGTCATCCAATACTACCTCTATGAGGTCTTTCCATGCAACAAAATTTTAGGTGCCTTCTAATGCATACTCGAGCATGAGCCCATTGAAAGTCATCTTGTCAGTCCTAAAGAAAATTTGCAGCGATGATCTTCAAATTCAAACCTCTTGCAATGACAACTTTGAAATCTTTATTCTACAATATTCCAACTTTGATACCATGTAGAAATTAATGTGTAGATTCAATACTACTCATGAAATTTTCTAAATCATAAGATTTGAAGCTACTCTACTACAGTGCAGAAGTTAATTCACCGTCTAGAACAAGAATCATAGACATGCAAAAGGAAACATCACACATGCACAGAGATTTATCTAGGGGACAGCAATTGCTCAAAACCCCTTACTATCTATATTGCATTAATCAAAGAATAGAGATGAAATACATATGTTTTCTCAAGCATGAGCACAACTTGTAAGTGTATTGTCTATCCCTCTACCTGATTGACTAACTCTGGCCAACACTTAGCCAATTTTCAAGCCCTCAAAGCTCTTATTTCCTTGTGTTGTTCCCTTGAGAAATTGCCCCTATTTTTTATGGATTTCCCACCTTGGAATTGCGTTATTGCATTAGGTCCTTCCTTTAACTGCATGCACCACCTGTACACTTTGGAATATACTACAACTTATAGTACATTGCCTTGGAATATCCATCTCAATTGGGTAACTCATATTCTTTTCATGCAACGATTATTTTGGGTTGATTGATTAGTTAACTAGTTGATCACTGAGAGTGGTTGAAGTTCCACTTCCACAACTTGACCTCTACTAGTTCTTTTGGCAGTTAGAACTAGTTAAACTGAAAATAACTCAAATTAACTGAAATAGATTGCTACAAATTAGCAGTCAAACATAATGAACTGAACTCAAGCTTCCCAAACTCGGATTAACTAAGTGACAAGTGCCATGTCACCTCAATTAACCACCTACAAGATTTCTTCTGAAATAGAAATTCGAATTCTCTCTAGTTTGACCAAGGCAAAGTCAAACTGATATTTTCTTGTTGCATTTTCGGTACAAATCCAGTCTGCTCACCAAGGAGCAAAAATATTTCCATCACTACCAAAGAATTAGACTCTCTCAACATGGGTTGATGAACTATGTTCATTCTATTACGGCTTACTTTTATCTTTGAATTTCTAATGTTTTAGATATGTTAGTTTAGGTAGGCTACAAGCCTTATAGTATCTATGTTGTAATTTGAATTCTTATCACATTGTCAATTTTTGGATGCTCAAAAAGATCTCATTTCAATGGTGGTAGACTAGGGAAAACCATCTTATATGTCTCATTTTGTCTATAATAAAATGAATTATGTTCATTCTATTATGGCTTACTTTTATCTTTGATTTTCTAATGTTTTAGATATGTTAGTTTAGGTAGGCTAGAAACCTCATAGTATCTATGTTGTAATTTTGAACTCTTATCACAATTGCAATTTTTGGATGCTCAAAAAGGTCTCATTTCACTGGTGGTAGACTAGGGAATACCATCTTATATGTATCATTTTGTCTATAATAAAATGACCATACATATATATTATATAATTATTATATATTATATATATATATATATATATATATATTATATATATAATATATATATATATATATATATAGATACTATTTTATTCTCATTTCACAACTTCACTTAATTATTATTATCAGAATGAAAGTACGGAAACCCCAAAGTACTTCCCCACATTTCATGGATGGTAAACCATTGACTCTGATTATGGGGGCCTCATCCCAAGGGAATTCAAGAAAGTCGAACTTGTGATTAGCAACAATATCAAAGAACTTGACGTCTTGCTATAGACCACTTAAACTAATCCTTGAGACCTAATAATTATTATCCATAAGATAATATAAATTAATTTTCCCTTAACAACACTTTTAACTTAATATAACTTATCACTTTAATAATATACTATCTCATTTTGATTTTTTTTCTTTATTATATCCATTTTAAACTTTAAATTTACTTTAATATTAAATTACCTAACTATTAATTTAAAACAAATCACAAGAAAAACTCCTATTTATAAACATCCTTATAATGATGAAGTTATTATGACACTTAAATTGTACATCTTAATTAACATATACATTTATATTAAGTAACATTTAACAGATATGGATCTCATTCAAAAAACACAATGGTAAATGACAATGGCAAAGCTCGTTGATATAGGGTAGAGATTATATTTAAAGTTGGGTCATTAGATGAGCCGATGCAACTTCCTATAATGACCCATGTGAAAAAACCACTTAAATAATAATAATAATAATATCCATTTTTAAGGTCACAACCAAGCCAGACACCAAATTGGTGTATGAGACCCCCTTGTTTGTGGGACAAGGGACCCACCTCCGCGCAGCGATTTGACTGCTAAGTCTACATAGGCATACATACTCTACCCCCCTCTGGTTTTGAACCTGTGACCTCTTAGGAGGAAACACATGCTCTTAACCATTAGGCCCACTCAAGCTGTATAAAGTTGTCATTTACAAGGCCATGATTTAACCTATAAAGTTGTCATTTACAAGGCCATGATTTACCGTAACGTTTTCCATGTATGGGGCCATGACTTACCATACCCATGTTCTCGATACTCTTGAATTCAAATTCAAGGGATACTAAGCAGGTAGTAACAACCAATAGGGCCGACTTCAATTTGGACAAAGGGTTTTCAAGGACATCTTCTTAATCTTCTCATCGATTGTAAGGCGCAATGGAAATCGAACACTTAAAACAAAACCCAAAAAAAAAAAAATTAAAAACCCAAAACTAGATGTTAATGAAATTGTATGCTTATTTTCATTGTTTTAAAAAAGAAAAGGGAAATTGTTATTTATTACGATAATAATTTATATTTTAAAAAATATGACTAGGTATATGTTTGGGTATTTTTGAAATTGAAAATTTAAATGGTGAGGTTTGGTATATTTGAAGATTATTTAATAAGTTGAACTTATTTATGTATTCAAAAATTTATAAAATCACAATTTTGTTAGGGGTGTCGAAACATGTGTCAAGGAGGGAGGACAGAAGGCTTTCCACCTCAAAATCATCTTAGGCATTAAAGAGGGGGTTTTCATGGCCAACCGACCCCATGCACTCACACATGTTCATGAGTTATGACAATGTAAAGCATTACACTGGAAACATATGTGATCACCTCATATTCTTGGTGTTGCTAGAGGCATCTGCAGTCATTTAGAGCCATTGTTGTACTATTGAGCTGCTTGTAGGATTTTTCCTCCCCCACATCCGCAATTGCGGTATGTCAGTTGAGGAAGGCCCTGGCCCTTCTATTCTAGCCTTCCATTACTCATTCTTTATAGCTTGTTGGACACTATGCAAACCTAAAACGTATGTGTGGGTGAATACAATTGGTTTGTGCACTAGCTGACAGGAAGACCGGTATTAGGATTCTTCTAGGGTCTTTTGAAACACACCTCCTCCAAGCTCGCTAGTGAAAATTTCCACCTAAAACCTTTCCAGATGGTACCGTAATTGTAGTGTTGTGATTATGGTTTTTTGGTTCAACAAATTAGTTTCAACCCTCTAGCTAGGGACAACAACTTGTTGTACCTTGTGGGGAGGTTACCCAACATTTCACCATCTCAAGTAAGGCTCTTTGTTGCTTAATCTTGCTCCCAAAATTTCCCTGCAGATCCCTTGGCTTTTTCATTAGGAAAATTCCAAGGTCTCAAATAGGCTTCCTAAGGAAAATAATAAAATAAGAGTCATGAGTTTTTAAAGAAAAATATAAGAAACTTTTTGTTTATTGTATTTTTGTCTTATCTCCTTATAGGCTTATTCAAATGTCAAGTGTAGGCATCCGTTGTATGTTGAATTAAATTTCACGTCCAACGAGTACCCACTCTGCATACTTCTGAGTAGACCCACATCTAAAAACCTTGAAAATTCATGAAAAAATCATGAATATTTATGAGTAGAGCCAAATTGAAAATTCTTGAAAATACATGAAAAAACATGTTCACATGATTTTTCATATATTTTTCAGTTTTTACAATGTGGTTTTACGTAGAAGTATATAAAGCAGGTACTCGTTAGATGTGGAATTTAATTATGCATCCAATGGGTGTCTATGCTTGACATTTGAATAAACCTATAAGGAGACAAGCCGAGAATACAATTTAAAGAAGAAGAAAAAATGTTTTCTTCTTTTCTCTCCAAAAAATTTACCCCTAGGGATGACATCATCATCTTGATTCCTATTGGTTCTTTTAAAGTTACTTTTGTTAGTACATTTTTTTGTTTTGAGGCCCTTTTTTACCTCAAAATTCTCTTAATTCTACACTTGACACCCTTGTCCATGAAGCTCTTCACCATGTATGTTGCGCATTGGTCCCCCCTTGGCCTTTAATCCCCTTCCATTGTCCTATCTCCTAGATCTCCTTTAGCTATGGACTTGCCCCTCCCTATTACCATGCCCCAACAACATATGCACATGAGGCGTGGCTCTCGCAGTCGATGTCCCACTTGCAGGCCTCGAGCCTAATCTTAGGCCAATTCTGCAAGGCATCTTTACCATTCAACCACCCACCCTCCCCGCCAAAAAAATCAAGATGAAACTCATTTACTTGAAGCTCGAGTAGTTCACAATAGGAATATCCATTCCAACTCGAAGATTCGGGCCAATGTTTCTAATTAGGTTCCAAACCTTGGACACACCAAGGGTCACAAGAACCAATAATAACACTCCATAACTTTATATAGGCAGATGAAAATAATGCTATGTCATTTCATTCAAGAGAAGTGGGGGGATTGTAACGAAACCAACATTCACCTCAACAATATCCAGTGGATCCAAAAGAATCTACATTCTTGTTTAGTTAGCTTGGATGCCTGGTTGGCACATATAGAGATGCATCTTCAATGTGGGAGACAACCCTCACTTCATCTGAGTACACTAGATCCCGCCCCTACAACTTCTTTCGAGTAAGGACAAAAGTTTGGGTTCACCATAATTGTATGCTTATGTTTTCTAAATCATTTTATAGTTTCCTATGTTTTGCAGTTGTGGTATGTCTACTATACCTTATTGTTATTTTGTAATCTCTATGAAAACACTACCAGACATCTGTCGTGGCCTAGAGATAGTTATGTAGCAGTTCCGGTATGGCTTATTTTGATAGACAAAAGAACTTTGCAATATATTTACCTCCATTGGTATGGTTTCCCTTATGGCAGACTACAATAGTAATATTGTTATTTTTGTATAATTGAATTATGAATTAATGAAATCCAAAAAATTGACCAAAAAAAACTCATAAAATCACAATCTCATAAAAAATTGAGTCAATATAGAATAGTTAGATTGTGTCTATATATGCACACATTTTTCTACTTCATTAATTGTGTTGAAAAATGTTTTTTACAATCTAGTATGAACAAAAACTATAATTCCTCAAGTGTTGAATTACATGTGGCATTAAAAAAGAAACACTAATAACCAAAAAAAAATGATGTTCGCAATAAATAAAACATTTCAATGTCCACTTTGTCAATTCTTAAATTTGTTGCAATTTTTCGATATTAATAAATGACATTTTGGCTTAAATAAACCTATCATTCATCACTTTGACCACTTTTTGTTTCTATTTTGACCAATTAAACACCTCTAAAGGTACTTCACCATTTATTTTAATTTTTTATGCATTGTAATTCAATCCCATAATATTTTAACAAAAAATAATAGGTTTTCACAATTCCTCGTTCGTTTAGCTATTTGTAGGTGAGTTGGGTGAAATTCAGGACATGGGTTTTGTTCTCCATATTCCATAGATGGTGTGTTTTTACTGGTTTGATGAGAAACCCCACGCACAACCTGAGTCAATATGTGATCAACATGGCTGATCAACAGGGAAAAATGCAGATTTCAAGGAAAAATCCACCAAATCTTAAAGCTCATAATTTTTCCTTAAATGCGACCACTGAGGATGTTGAATTCCATTCATGTGTGTGTGTGTGTGTGAGAGAGAGAGAACAATAAAGCACCCATAATGTGATCCTTACTTCATGATTGGCTCTACAACATGTGAGGATAGGGTTAGAAAACAAAACATGTGAGCCTACGGTTATTAAAAAAAAAAAAATCATATTTATATTGAATTTGCATTCAATATTAAGTATATTATTATACAAATTGAGTGGGCGTAATGGTTATGAACATGTGTTTCTTCCTAAGAAGTCACAAGTCTATATTCAATGGGACTAGAGTATGTGAATCTTTGTAAACTTCAGCAATCAAATCACTACATAAGAGCTCCCTTACACAAACAATGGTGTCTCATTCACCAACTTAATTTATAACTTGACCATGACCTGAACATTAAATTATTATTACAGTCGTTACATAAATCATATGAGTATGGGGTCTTAATATTAATTTAGTGTCTAACTTAGTTGTGACCTTAAAATTAGATTATTATTATTATTGTTACATAAATCATATGAATTGATTTAGTAGTCCATTTTATTTTTGTTTATAATGTATAGTTAAATCCATTTTTTTAATTGATTGGGTTATTATACCTTATTTTATGAAAGATTGGATTAAGCTAATACATAATGCTAATAAACTTTTAAATATGATTAATAATTTAATTTTTATATGTTCTAGATAATTATTCTTTATGAATATTAAATTCCAAGTTAAGTATCTCATTTTTGTTTATAATAATAATTATACATGTGTTTCACTTTTGGAATTGATTATATAATGATAAGTTCAATTAAAATTATATTGTCGAAACAAGAATTAATAGATGTTTAATTTATTTATTTTTAAGGTTTGAAAAATAATAATAAGTATAAATGTCTTTCGGATTAATCACATTATTAGGATTTGAAACCTACTCTTAACCTCTCTTAACCTTATTTGTTTTAATATGTTATAACTAAACCCTAAAACCGGATTATTATTAAAATTATATAACAACTATTTTATTAATACTTATAACTTATTCTTAACTCCCTTATCACTATATTATGATCTAATATTATATAAAATCTCCTAACAACTATTTTATTAAGAACTTATTTGTATCACCCTTACTAATTTTCTTAACTATATATTACCATTATTTGTGCTCCTAACAACAAACTTATAATTAAATTTAGAATATTAAATAATTCCTTTCTAACTTTTTAGGATTTCTATTTACGTGTTTAACTAATCTCCAATGGCTAGTTTTCATCAATTGATCCTAGGGCAATGATGTGTTTTCATCGGCTAGTTTTCATCGGCTGACCCTAGGCAATGATGCATCCTTGCTATTTATACATGAAGATTGTATGATTTTTTAACCTTGTCCTAAGGATGAACCACATCAGTTGGTTCGAAACGTCGACCAAATCCTAATAATGTGATTAATTCAAAAGACATTTATCTACAATATGGATCACAAAATCTAAGATCTAACAATAACAAGTATTTCAATGACTTTTTATAATTAATAAGGTATGAGGTTTTAACATTTTTAATGGCTTTAAGGAAAAATTAACAAATTCAAGGTGTTTATATTAAATAATATTAAAATTAAAAGCAACACACTCTATCTAATTTTTATTTTAGAAATTGACTTTCTTTCCATCCAAAATAAAATTATAATAAAGTACTTAACACGCACATGGATATATGTCATTAATTCGAACAATAGCAAAAACCACTCAAACCTCAAACATTAGTACAAACACACATGGATATATGTCATTAATTCGAACAATAGTAAAAACCACTCAAACCTCAAACATCAGTAAAAGCCACTCAAATCTCAATACCATTGGAGTAAAGTTGGAATAGTAAGAAATTTCTTAGCTTCACCATTGGAAAATAATGAAGATCACCATTCAAATATTAATATCATTATATGTACTATCATAACTAAATTTAATTTAAAAACATGGAGTGCTAATGAAATTAGAACAAGGGCACGACTGTCATAGCGGTAGTCCCTGCTGGGGTGGTAAAAGCATGCAAAACTGAGAAGTGTTGTGAATAAGAACATGTAAATGCAAAGACATTTGAAGGTACATAGGTTCAACACGACCATAATTCAAGACAATATAAAAGAAAATCAGGTTCAAGATCGCCCAGGAAAACTGATAACTTGCAGCAAATTACAACGAGTAACCCACGTGATCGAATCAAGTACCACCGAGAAAAATACAGAATCAATAACTAACCATAACAAAAGTATGGCAACTTATAGCTTATGTTGAAAGAAGGGATCAATAAATTGCATATTTAAAGTTTTAAATATGATTTTCTTGAAATTGAGCGGATGATTTCTTATATCCCTTGATTACTTCATGGTTTTACTACAGAAGCATATGAAGAGGATTTGAACGAGTAGATTTACTAGAAAAATTGCAAAAATTTATTTGATTTAGGTTTATAATAATTTGCGCGGCTGTTAAAAAGTATATAGAAGGTGAAATTTAAGTATATACCATAGAGTCATCAAAATGCTTCACCACCACTGGAGAACACAACTATCAATGATTATACAGCATAGTAAGAAGATGAGCAAACCTAACACACCCACTTGTCCCATCCTCCACTCAACCTAGCATGCAACCAACGCTCGTCTTAATTGATAGAAGACCAAGTGGCACATAGTGTTATCACACTTGGCTTTTATGGTTAATCGTCCATTATAAGCCACATAATCAGAAAAATGAGCAGGTTTGACGCACTCACTTTTGTCATGCTAGGCGAGCATAGTCTTGTGCAATCTACAATAATTTGAAACCATAAAATGTAGTTTATTCCATAACTAAGATAGTGCAATGGCAATGAGATTTAGTTATAGCCATGGTGGTCTCGGTTTATTGCAAACAAGAAGCCCGAATGTAGCCACTGTATGGTTACGACCATTGCACTATGGGATTTAACAGAGACAACAAACCCAAATCCGGTCACCTTTAGTTGCAATAGACGATGAATTCAAACATAAATCAGCAAATTTATGGTGTGTTTCAGTTGTCGAGTTAACCCATGAACAAGCTCAATTGAATCCAGCGGCAAAGGTCACAAGAGTAGAGACAGTAAATCAATTGAATCGAGCTTGACAAGTGTTGATACAATTTTTGTATTGCATCTAATTGAATCGAGCCTGAAAGTGTAGATACAGTTTTTTTTTGCACTAAATATTGTTAAGGAAAAGTCTGCTAACGTTGAGCTTCAAAGAGGCATTTAAAGTCTGTTAAGCATGAGCCTCAGAGAGCCATTTTTTTGCGAAAGCATCCCAGTAAGCAGTGATGGGAAAACTACAGAGGCAGAAGCCTAAAAGGCAATTCACAAAGGCATAGAAGGAAGTTGATCATCCTTAGAAGCATCAATGGTAAAGTTCCAGGACTCAGGGAAAAGTCGGCAGCTTCCTTCGCTCAGCCAGATTCACCAGATTGATACCCAGTGGCCTAACTGCTCTGCATGTAGGTAAGAGTAAACCAGTAGCAGGAGTTGAATCTAAAATCAGATGTAATTAGATGTTACTATTAATGCTATCTCAGGGTGAATTCTCTACGCACCTTCACAAGGAGGGTGAAATCAACAACTTAGGCAAAGTGGCAGAAAACACTAGTGTAACAGTGCAGTGACCCCTTCACCAAGAGGTTGAAATCTTCAACTCAGGAAAAATAGCAGAAAACAACTGTGTAGTAGCGCAGCAGAAGACACAGTAAGTTTGCGTCCATGAAGGTAATTGTAAACTTTGCATATTTTGGCTTTGTCCGGCTAGCAGGTAATTCTAAGCTTTGGATAAGACATCCAAGTTGTTTTATATAAATTTAAAAAATTATAAAGTTGGAATATTTAGATAAACAATTTGATATACGTTAAAAAATAACAAACTTGGAATATCTAAATTTTTTGTTTTACTAGCTTTTCTAAAAAAACTACAAAATACTACAGTCTATTTTACTTCCACGTTGTTGTTGGCACCGCTTCCACAATGTCCGAAACTAGCTCGCTGTCATGTTTGAAGCTAGCTAGTTGTCTGTTTTATTGTTAGATTGTTTTTGGCACCTGGCCTGCATTATTGATCCCACTAAAACTCTAGAACTGTTCCTTGTAATGTAATGATATATTTCCTGATAATGCAATGATATATTTCATTCCTGTAAACATGAAAGTCTATCAGGCTTCCCATTTAGACGTGGATTTTCAAACAAAAGGTCTGTTGCATGCACACTGAAGATATGCTTTTACATATATTTTCCCATTTAGACGTTGCTGGATCATTTTGTTTGTAGTTGTTGGATCCGTTTGCTATTGCAAACAAACTGAAGGTATTCTTTTACATATATTCAGTTAACTATGAATCCACTTCTACAATTTTGAAGTATTTGTATATGTATGAACCAAAGGAAGCAAAACATTTGAACTGGATGGCATGTGGATAAGCCGCTCTCACAGTGTGGTGATGGAGAAACCTTGATAAAAAAATAGGTTGCAACTAGTTGTTGCCGCGTACTATACCTATGCACTGTACTTGCAGCACCTGCAATGATGAGGGCATTAGGTAGCCGTGGATAAGTGTGAAAAAATTGAGAATATTTTGGAAATCATTTATATTTTTGTTCTATTTTTATTGTAACTATTTTACCATAGATTGAATAAATGCTTAAATTTGGAATTTGAAAATACCTTTCAGTGTGTTGATTTTTTTTGTTTCTGCTTTTTCTTTGAACACCCTTGAGCTTGCTTTGAACACTTTTGAGGGATTTCTAGGATTCACTGCTTCTTTTACAGGTGTGTCTGTAGAAATCCACTGCTTCTTCTACAGATGAGTGATGAGTTTGTAGCTATGATGGAGAAACCTTGATAAAAAAATAGGTAAATAGGTTGCAACTAGTTGTTGCCACGTATTGTACCTGTACAAGGACATACCAACATAACCGCTACAGATGCCAACGGACCTATCTTGTACACGGGCCGGGCTTTACAAGCGAGGGCCAGGGCCAGTTGTTGAACCAAAGTCTTTGCGGTGGTAGGTGGATAGAGTTGTTGGCTTTGCGGTGGCAGCGAGAGATGGCAGGTGGCTAGCTTTGCAGTGCGAACCAATATTTGCTTAAAATTCACAAAAAGCCAAATAGCAAGTAAATCCAGACTTTGGTTAAAACTTTTGCTATTCCCTGTATATTCAACAACTAAAAAACATCAAAGCTCGAAAATAAAAGTTTGGATAAAAGCCAAAAACATCAGTTAAATGCTTTGGTCAACTCGAATTAATAGGCAGTCGACGCCATTGCGAACGCTATAGTCCCTCCTATGCTAGAGGCAAGGACTAATAAGGAACAAAATTATTTATTAAAAATAAATAAAATAAAAAATAAAATAAAAATTCTTTAAACCGTGTCACAAAGAATCAAAACAAACATTGTTGTTACTAGTTAAGAAAATAATCGTAAAAATAGACTAACAATAATTTAACAAAGAAAACACACACGGTTTAAATTGAGAATACATTTTTTGAATCAAAATTGGGCAAGAAAAAAAATAAAAAAATAAAAATAAAAAAATAAAAATAAAAATAAAAATTGCTATCAACTTATTAAAAAAGAGAAATAAAAGCACAATATGATTTAAGATGACAATGTCGATCACAACGGGGTTGGTAACTATTTTTTTAATCATATTTTTCATCTATTGTCAATTTATCTCACTATGTCTATCAAAAGTATGCAAAGTGAGTACAGATTGGATCCAGAATTTAAGTTTTTATCGAACGAGTGCATACACTTCAAATTTGAGTATACCTATAAGGAGATAAGTAAAAAGTACAACTAAAAAAAGTTAGTTCTATTTTTCCCCTTTGAAAATTGATAACTTTTATTTTTTATTATTTTAACTACTATTTAACTATTTTTTTAGGAGGCTCATTTTAGACCTCAAATGCTAATGGATACAAAACCTTGCCTTGAAAAAGTTTTTTACGATTGGAGAAATATAACTAAGCAAGCTCTTTGTTTGCATTACCAGTGAATAAATTAAAGTAATTGCAGCGCTTCAAAATTGTTTGTTACCATTATGCTAGTGAAATCAAGGTAAAATCAATGCCTCTTACATTGAACAATTTAAATCATGGTAACCACATCTGTAGAGGATGATTTTGTTACTATAGCAAGATTTTAATAAGAAAATGTTCACTAAAACAAGAGGGATCATCATATACAAATTGGATAAAGTATGTTGTTGCTCTTGTGCGGAAACAGAAGAAACTACAATTTCCATGCTAATTGTATTTACATTGTATGAGAGCAAACATCTCTAAAACCATCCAAAAACACACTTTTCAAGATTTCAGTGGAATAAACACAATTTATTATTTTATCTTAATTATCATTGTAGTTAAAAACCTATTACAAACCCAGAACATGCCCCGCACACCACAAAGATATGAAAAAATCCCATCACTTCCCAAAACAAACAAGTTAGGAGAATATTGCTAAAAGGTTAAATATAGACATTTTTATAAAATTATGTATAATGTATTTACCATCTCATATAAAGTGATATCGGGTTGTTGAGATGGATAGCACAGGTTTCTCTCAAAATCAGTTCCGGTGCTCCAAATTTGTTGGTTGTCACTCTTCTAGCAAAATCAAAGTAAAAAATCAATGCTTCTTACACTAAACATTTCATATCATATCATGGGTAGCCATGTTTGTAGAAGATGTTTTTGATCTTGTGGCAAGCTTCCCATAAGAAAATGCTCATTGAAACAAGGGGAATTATCATATACAAATTCGATATAGGATGTTGATGCTCTTGCATAAAAAGAGAAGAAATTACAACTCATGTGCTAGTTGTATTTCATTGTATAAGAAAAATCATCTCTTAAACTATCTAAAACACAATTTCCAAACTTTAGCAGAATGAACACAACTTATTATTTCCTCTTAATTATCATTGTAGTTAAAAACTTACCACAAACCCAAAACATAGCTTTTGTTGTACAAAAATATAAATAAAACCATCACTACCCAAAACAAACTTGGACAATAATAATGAGAAAGTATAAATATAAGGATAAAACCATGTATAATTTATATACCATCTCACATTATTTGATTGTTGATATGGATAACACATATTCCTCCATAGCTAAAACACTTAAAAGAAAGATATGTTTTAAAATTTTAACTATACATAATAGGAATTTAATGACGCGGAAAGTGCATTCTTATTCCTCAATGTTGCACAAATAAAACACAAAAAATTGTGTTATATCATTCCTTTTCCATCTATGTAGTGGTACCTCCAACACTAGCAGATGTCCTATGTGTGATATGTTTTGCACAGCATGTTTGGCATGGCCTTTTGAGTCTTTGTCACGTAGGAACCTTATGCTTGATCATACCCTTGAGGGGATTATAGTCTTCACACAATAAAGTAATGATTCACATGGAGATTTAAATGTGAGAATAAAAATGATGCAAAGGAATAAAGAAAAAAACAATAGTTAGTGAAAAAGTAAAGGAAAAAAATAGTATAGCATGACCACCTCTATAGTGGAGCACTGGCCCCTCAACTTTTTTATGGTTCACCATAGCTTTATTTTCAACTAACCTCGATATGACTTTTTATGACCCTCCTACGCAAGTCAATGCATTAAAGGTGTCTTGATTATTGAGCATAGACTAGCATTGAGTGATTGTATGTTGATGGTTTTAGGTTCACAACATGGTTTCAATAGGCTCAAACTTGGTGATGATGATAATATTAGTGAACATGTGACCAAAATAATTTGATTGAGCACTCTAGCTCAAACATTGGTGGTTGATTTGAAAGATTCAATTGTTATGGGAGGATTATAACTAGTGCTAGGTGACTAGACATTTGTGATGCATGCCTTGCATTTAGCACACTTTGCACATGATGAATTCCACCTTACTTTAATTTTGGATCAATTTCAATTCCATGGATATCATTGATTGGGAGTTCCTTTCTTGTTTTAAAGCTTGTCCTGCCCAGCTCCATGAGGGCACCACATCTTTTTTGGACAAAATATGTTTAGAGTTGAGATGTTGACCATGTAATCAAGAATGATAAAGTGGCATGTACATTTAGATATTTTTGGTGATAGCGAGAATCATGGAAAAGATATGCACATGTGTTCGATTTGAGGGGATCGGATGCATGGTAGGATATGCACATGGAAAATATTTGAGTGCCTCACAAGGATGTCCAACAACAAGGTCGTGGTGCACTAGAGAAATTCAATTATGTTCTGAAAAAGGATAGGTGCAACATTATTTCCATTCTATGTAACTAATCGGAATTAGCACCTATTAACTAATTGGATTCCATATGCTACATGTCATTTGGAGTTGGATAAAAGGCAATTCAATGCTTGAGGAGGTACCCTATTGTGACCAAAGTCTATTTTCAAAGGCTTGTGGTTGCATGCAAATATTTGTGTACATGTAAGGCACTAAGCAAGAGTTTTTGCTCAATGGATACAAGGAGGTTACATATGACACATGACAATTAATGCATAGTTTAAGATAATGTTCCTACTATATCCTCAAGGAGGTGACGATGCATGGTTAAAGATAATGTTCCTACTCTATACTCAAGGAGATGTCAATGCATGGTTCAAGATATAAACAATGTTCCTACTCTAAACTTAAGGAGATGGAAACACGTGGCTCCTAGCTAAGCTTGCCTTGTGATAGACTCGGTCATGATCTTGTTGTGCACATGACCTTGCACACCCATCATGTATTAGAGACATCCCTTGCATGATGTATTTCATCATAATGTAGTGAATATTATATTGGGGTCATTGTTATGTACTCGGAAGGTATATTTTGTGGTCCATTTAAGAAACATGCATAGCCATTTTTGGTTCTATTTTCCATTTGGTTTCCTTCGGTGAGGCAAGAGAGCTATTTGAATTCTCTAGATGTATAGGAGAGTATATATTTGACATCTTCAAAGTTGGCATGGATTAGTTTCATTAATGGATCATTCATCTTGTGTTCTTGGTGCTTGAGCACATGAGCTAGGCTCATTGTGTGAGGGATTTTGCTCTTTTCATTCTTCATGGGGAAGGAATCTTAATAATATGATACCCAAATTTCATACACATCATGCCATTTCTCTTTCTTATGCCTAGTTTGATAGTTAAAACCTTCAATTTACCATTATGGTTTCTACACGTTACTCCTTGGTGCCTAGTATCAAGAAATCATCAATAACAACTCCACTAACTAAAAAAATCAAAGAAATGCTACACTTATTACATTATTGTCATAAATAATATTTACAGATAAGATCACAAAATCAACTTAAATGGATCTACTCAAATTCCAAATTTCAATATACTTATTTTTTATATGTTTTATATATAATTATGATTACACAAATTTTAGTAAAAATATAATATACACCCTCTACTAAAACAAAGTATAATGAATCGAAACTAAGAATAAGTGTTTGTAACTCTTCTCTATATAAATGAAGTAATAAAAAAGTATGTTTCACTTATTTCTAAAATACATAATTGAAGTAATAAAAATGTATGCTTAACTTAATTCTAAAATAGATAATTGAAGCTTCCCCTAAGATCATGAGGACATTCACAAGCATGACCAATGAAGACATTAGCTCATGGAGACCTTCCGAAGTTATAACAAACAAAGGGACACATAATAAATGCAAAAAAAAAAACATTTAAATCAGGTTTTTATGTGTTTATAATGTTTAAAATTGCATATTACTCTAAAAGTAATAGGAGTAAAATTCTAAATATAGACAATAATTTAAATAAAATAACAATAAACTCTAAATAACTAGAAATCAACGTCTTTAAGACAAGTGACATAATGGTTATATATATATATATATATATAAAATAATAATAATAACTAAACAATCATATAAATTAAATGGTTGGTAAATATAATAGGCATCAATCCATATAACAAAAAAACACCTACTTTATGATACATTCTACATTGCATATATATATATATATATATATATTATATATATATATATATATATATCTTAATAAATAATAATAATAATAACTAAAACAATCATATAAATTAAATGATTGGTAAATATAGATAGGCATCAATCCATGATAACACATCAAAACACCTACTTTATGATACATTCTCACATTGCATATATATATATATAATATATATATAACTATTATTATATTATTATTTAATAAAATATAAACTAATGTATAAATTAAATATATATACATTTAAAAAAACATGTAACAAAATTATTAACCATCGAGATTCGTTGTTTGATATTGGATCCTTCTATTGTTTGTCATCCATCTCGATACTTTCAAAATGGAAAAAGTGGAATAATCAGCTCACAAGACCATTTTTACCAGTGGGGCCCAATTTGGCAAATTGGTGTTTGAAACGTTTTGGGAGCATTTTGAGGCATCAAACGATGGTTTTTGGGGGTAAAACTTTTCTTCCAAAGTACAACGCCTTTTCTTCCTATTCTACAGAGAGGTTATTCCAACGACGCGAGAATCGTGTCAATCAGAGTCCATATGTAAAAGTTATGTCGCTAAGAAGTTGGCCTTCCTATTTTTACCACCACAATTTGAGAGGATGCCACATCAGCGGCCATTATTCATGAAAAGGGGCTAACCACATGATTATGATGAAGAAGAATCCAGAAGAGTATATATTGTAACTTTGGTTAAAAGTTGAGGTATTCAAACCAAACCACCAGTAGGCTATCGGGTTGTGTTATAATCAAGCCACTAGGGGGAAAGGGGGTCCCATTCTTTTGAACGCATTTGTTCCATAGCTGAGCAAAAATAACCAAGAGGGATAGAAGATAGAGCACACTGAGAGGATTTGTGCACTATAATATACCATGGGCAACAAGTCATACTTCTTTATACTTGTAGCCATATTTCCATTTAGAGAAAGAGAACAGAGCGGCCTCGCCTTCTAGCTAGGTTTTTCTCCCAAAAGGGTTTCTTGTTAAATTTTGGGTAGCTTGGAAGGTATTCCCAAGAGAGAACAACCCATCAATAAGTAGTTTGTTGGGTGATTTACCCAAAATAGAGGTTTTGGACCCAAGATGTGGGTTTAGGACCAAGAAAAAAATAATTAATATTCAGGGATCAAAGAGGATAAAACCCTAGATCTAGAAGTTTTCCTAAGTGAGCCAAGGAAAAGTATAAAAAGAGGCCTAGGAAACATCAATGAGACGAACTTCATTATGTGTGAAGGCTAGAAGGATGTATCCCTAGACGAGCCAAGTCTAGAGGCCAAGTTGGGCTGCAAAAAGAGTTGAGATCTATCCATGGAAGAGGCCAAGGGTTTCTGCTAATAAAGGAAAATTTTTGGGCAGAGCCAAAACAATATCGCAGTCATCCATTTGTGAACAAGAGTTAGTCACAAACACTCAAAAATGTTGAATTGGAATAGATACATTGTAAATATGAGTAGATCAAGCGAAGGAGGTTGTGTTATCTTTTCCATGTGTTCTGAGCAAGACTAAGTTAGAAAGGGGTTGTCACGACTATGTTCTACCTAGAAAGAGAGGGGCGAAGCCCTATGGAGGAGGTTGAGACCATTTTGTATGATACAGTAGGCCCAAAAGGGCCTCAGTCTTGTTTATGAGATGGTGGTAAGGGCCTCAAATTAGCATAAAAAGGTCATACCGCCTGAAACTAAGCAGATTCAGCTGTGGAGTGTTGAGACCCCTAATCTGTCTTAAAGAGTGTCAGGCCAGGCAGTAACTCCTCTAAGAAAAATTGATTCGTATATTTTATTCCTTCAGGTTGGTCTTCATTATATACATGAGGGAGAGATTGTTCACTTCATCTCCCGATGACTGTTCACATTACTTATTTATTTATTTACATTATGTTCACCCAATCCTGGTGATTAGGTGTCAACATTCCCCCCCTCAATCTGAAGGGATATTGGTGAGTCCAAGCAACATTCTGAATCGTTCAAATTTTTCTCTTCCAAGCGCTTTGGTGAAGATGTCTGCAATTTTCTCATTAGTGGAACAATGATGGAGATGGATTGTTTTGGCCTCAACATGATGTTGAATCATATGATATTTAGTGTTGATGTGCTTTGTTCGATCATGGAACTTTGGGTTCTTGGCCAACTTTATTGCAGAGGTATTGTCAATCATGAGTGGATTTGATTGTACTTGTTTTACCTGCAAATCTTCAAGAATTTTCCTAAGCCACACAATTTATTTTGTTGCTTCAACTGCTACCACGTATTCTGCTTCTATTGTGGAATCTGTTGGAACTAATTGTTTGTGTGATCTCCAGGAGACATCTCCTAATCCAAGACTCATAGCATATCCTGAAGCAGATACCCCAGTTTCTTTGTCTCCATCGAAGTATGAATCAGAGTATCCAATCAAGCTGAAGTCGTCCACTTGTGTATACTTGATTCCAAAGTATTGGGTTCCCTTCAAGTACCTTAGAACTCTTTTTGCAGCAAACCAATGTCCCTCACAAGGCTTTTGCATAAACCTGGAGAGGATTCCAACAGCGAACGAAATGTCTGGTCTGGTAGTAGTTAGGTAGTTGAGACTTCCTACAAGTTGTCTATACTTTGTTGCATCCTCAAATTCTTTTCCTTCAATAGATGTGAGCTTTAAGTTTTGTTCCAATGGAGTAGTAAGAGGATTACATTCAGTCATGCCAAACCTGTTCAACATATCTCCAATGTATTTCTTTTGAGAAAGAAAAATGGACTTTGGCTGGGTTACTTCAATACCAAGATAGTAATGAACATAGCCCAAATTATTCATTTCAAAACTTTTCCCCAATTCCTTCTTTATGGATGCAATGTAGCTTTCATTGTTCCCTGTCATTAAAAGATCATCTACATATACCACAAGATATACAACTGTTTTGCCAACTTTCTTGACAAATAAATTTGCATCATCAAGATCATAATGTTTGAAATTGAGTTTCAGAAGATGCTCAGTTAGTTTTTCATACCAAGCTCGCGGTGCTTGTTTGAGGCCATACAAGGTAACCAGTTTACATACTTTATGTTCATGTCCTTTCACAGCAAATCCTTCATGTTGGGACATAAAAACAATCTCTTTTAGATCTCCATTCAAGAAAACAGTTTTTACATCCATTTGATGGACTTTCCAACCGTTCTGAGCTACTAGGGCAGAGAGTGTCCGGATGGTAGCCCATTTTGCTGTGGGGGCAAAATTCTCCTCATAATCGACCCCTTTCTTCTGTGCAAAACCTTTTGCCACAAGCCTAGCTTTGTGCTTGTCAAGTGAGCCATCAGCTTTATACTTGTTCTTGTAGACCCACTTGCAACTAATTGGTTTGGTTCCTAATGGAGGATCAACCAGCTTCCAAGTGTCGTTCGTTATGAGGGCATCATACTCCTTTTGCATCACTTCTTTCCATTCATCATGAGAAGTAGCTTCTTTGAAGGAAGTTGATTCAAAATCTGTAGACAAGTTCAATTCACAATCATAAGAAACATCCATATCAACAGGTGAATTTGAGTCATCTACATCACCTCCATTTTGCCTGTTTGAATTTCTAGTCCCTGTCTTTCCAACCTCATCAGGATGAACAATTTCAAGTGTCTTTGTCAGCCACTTTGGGGGACCTTTCTCAGATGGTCCAGGCTGCTCCGTTGATTGAGTTGTGACTGAATCAAGATTGAGTCTCCCAATTCTATCAATCACATCACTTAAAGCATCATTTGTTGTTGGAGTTTCATGCGGGGGAGAGTGTTCTTCAGAAGAAGATTCCACATGTTGATCTAGTATAGGAATCCCCCCTTCAAGATGTAGAATCTGGTTATCAAATTATTGAAATGATTTTGCTTTTGAGAATCTATCCAAGCGATCAAGTTGTCGCTCAGCAACATTGTTAGTTTTGGATGATTCAAGAAAAATTACGTCTCTAGATACAACAAACTTTTTATTTACTTCATCATAGAGACGGTATGCTATGGAGGTGTTTGAATACCCCAGGAAGATACACTTACGACTTCTTGCACCAAGTTTGTTTCTATGTACCTTTGGTATCAAGGCATAACAGGTGGAACCAAAGACCCTGAGATGCTTTA
>APFE031012537.1:106106-121341 GCA_000404065.3 Pinus taeda | reverse complement strand
TTCTATGAGTCATGTGGCAGGTTGCTCCTGAATCAAGCAACCAATCATTTTTCCAAGAAGCAAGTGAAGCATTAAATAAATCTTCATTTACTCCAATATTACATTGTGCCACAACATAGTAAGTGGATTCAGGTGCTTTACCTTTGTTTGTATCATCAGTTTTACCTTTTTGTTGGTTTCTTTGTTGCTCAATTTTGTCCTATGGTAACTTGCATGTAGAGGCATCATGTGATCCATTTCTTTTGCAACGTAGGCAGTGCAAATTTTCCTTTTCTCTTTGGGAGTGTCTACCCCCCTGCCTCTGAAATATATTCCTCTTCCTCTTCGACCACCTCTTCCTCTGGAAGAATCTTTAGCAGGATTCTTTTCTTTATGAGCAAGGCACACAGCCTCTTCAGAAGATTCATGGGTTGTCTTCTTTTCAAAATATTTCTCTCTTTCAGCGAACTTTTTCACAAGAGATTCAAAGGTGATATCTTTGAGATTTCCATTTGCTTGCAAGGACTCAAGATAATTGGAGTAAGTAGGATAAAGTGCCTTGAGAAAAGAAATAAGAGGAATATCCAATTCAACCTTAGTGGATTTGATATCATGCATTATAGACTTTACTTCAGATGCAAGAGCAAGAGGATCATTATTTTGTAGTTCAAGAGTGAAGAGTTTAATCATGAGTTGAACAACTTCAAGTGCAGAATGTGAGTCATAGAGTTCTTTCAGCTTTTGTAAGGCTTCAAAAGCAATTGAAAATGGAAAAATATGGCGACTCACCTTTTCATTTACAGATGTTGCGATTAATGCATAAGCTTTGTTGTTCTTGTTTTCTCAAATGACAAGCTCTCTGTTTGATGTAGGTTGTTCTGTCTCTTTGTCTCCGTCTCCAACACACACTCCTTTCCACAACTCATTGAAAATGAGCATGTGTTTTATCATCCGAGACCACTCAAGATAGTTCTCTTTGCCAGTGAGAACTATTCCCACGCTGGATATGATTAAATGCATACTATAACAAAAAAAAAAAACTTCTGCTACAAAACTTTTACTCTTAAAAAAAAAAAATCTGATATGACGGGACAGCGAATTCAAATGTCAATTGGCATTCATCTGGACAGTGTTAAAGTATAGAATATATATGGGTGAGACAGCCAAAATATATGGTGAGTGACTGTGTATATATATATGGCAGCCTAAATATACCATAAATATATAAAAGATTGTACAGTACTGGACACAAAACTTTACAACGCATACAACAGAGGTATATATCAAGGTTCCAACAACATTCTGACACCAACAGCTTTCCAACAGCGTTCCAATAGCGTGATACCAACAAGAATCAGTACTGAATCATCTTCCTTTACTCCATCAAATTTTCCACATTCTCTTAATGCCAAAATCAAATCCACTTCTCCTCATTTCGTATCCAGAATGGTCCCAAAATTATTTACTAGACACAGCCGGACAAGAGTAAATATTTTCTTTTGTTATTATGCCACAGTGAATGAGAAAATCTTTTCAGGAAATCTCAAACGCAGTCACATAATGGAATCATTGGACAAATAGAAAACCTTGTTCAAGCCAAAAATACACTTGCCTCGACTCGAAGACATGTTCAAAATCGGAATATACAAAGGGAGGTTTCTCAGGCTACTGGATTGTTCCTGACACCCTATCTATTACTCCTCTTTGTCACAACAGCAATGAATGCAATTGGGCAGCAATCCGACAACCGATTGCATTTCTCAACACCCAAATGAAATTTTTCGATACCCAAATAAATCTTTACCAACTCCAAATCGGTTCTCGTGTCCAAGAATGAGCAGTAGGTCCTGGGTTTGAGCACCTCAAATGCATTTCTCCAGTTTCTAAATATGTGTTTATGGGCAGTAGCGTCGCTGGATCTGTGCTTTGTAGAGTTATTTCTCAGCATTGTGACTCATTTGGTTTATGGGCTCTACATATTCAGCTTTGTTGTGGCGTTTCACATTGTTGAAATTCTGAACAATCATCACCTGAAGAAGCAGAACGAAAGGTATAAACACAACGACCTTCAAAGCTCAATGCACAGAGAAACCAACCAGGAGTTTCAACACGCAGAGATGTAGAGATTCAAAGCTCCTCTTCTGGAAAACTGAGAGACGGAAGTGGGTAAGGAAACATTACACCTATACAAGAAAACCATGCCAATAGTGATTATGGTAGAGAGGACAATGATGAACAACCCAGGGAGCGGAGAGGGCACAGATACTGTCAAATATTTGCAACAGTGACTGTGGAGGGGGAAGTAGACAGACTTCACAGGGGCAGTGGACAAACTGCAAGAAAATGGCAAAAGGGAGTTACAACTCATTTGGGAGCTGGCTCTGATACCATGTCAGGCCAGGAAGTAACTCCTCTAAGAAAAATTGATTCGTATATTTTATTCCTTCAGGTTCATCTTCGTTATATACATGAGGGAGAGACTGTTCACTTCATCTCCCGATGACTATTCACATTACTTATTTATTTATTTACATTATGTTCACCCAATCCTGATGATTAGGTGTCAACAAAGAGGACTGAATGAATTGTGTGATAGAGATATTTGAGGCTTGCGTTTAGTGTTGGTTGGTTTCTAAGGATATATCTGATGCCTACTCTAGCTATGGGAGTGATCCAAACCCTAAATCTAAGACAAGAAGGACAATGAGGAGGTTATGAGCATAGATTTCGAAGTCTATTCACAAAAGAAGTTGTGAACATCATGTCTTGAGGGGAAAAGTTTAGTGATCTGAAGGGAAATTCATTGATGGTTGTAGACCTCTATTGGAAGCCTATGTACAGTAACTTTGAAGCAACTTATTCACTGTGTGAAGGTAGATTGTTGAGGTTGAATTGTGCAAGTGTTTTGGAGCACCAAAACCCTTATGAGCAACTTGATGTACAGATGTATTGGAGCAACAGTAACTCTGTCAATAAAAGAGGAAAAGGACCTACTAGGTGTAAAGGACAACAAGTGTAGAAAGGGTTGATCTACATGGGCTACTTTAGAAAGTAAGTTATGTATTTGTTCTTGTCTATTTCTCATTGGGAAAATTGCATATTTGATGTTGCAAATTGCAAACCCTATTTGTATATTATGTATACTAGTTATACTGGTGATCAAGGGCCATGATTCTTGGTTCGGGAGCCCCATGATTTTTTTATTGATGAACTAACAAAATAGTTGAGCTTTGGGCTCAAATCTCTATGTACTAAATCGATTTCACTATTGAAGATTTTTGTTGTGCGAAGTGCTAGAAGACTGAAGGTTCCCAGTGTGTTTGTGTGTGTGATTAGCCTTAGACCATATCTAGGGCCTAAGGAAAATTCAACATGGTATCAGAGCTACTTTGGAGGCATGTGGATCAAAGTGTGTGCAGGAAGCAGAGTATCCCAGTGAAGATTGTGTAGGCTCAAAGGGATACTACAAAGGATGGTTGGCTTCCCTATGGAAGTTTGAATCTTCAGGTTCCATCGAGATGAAGAATTTTTCATCCCATGCAAGGACAATCACGAACCATGTGAGATCATTCATGGTGGTGCTAGGAAATTCATAGATCCTACAAGGATAGGCATGGATCACGCTGGAAAATTCATGCACCATGCAAGACAAAGCTAGGCCTAATACAAAGAAGTTGTAACACATGCGAGCGCAGATATGGATATGCAATAAAAGTCATATCTCATGCAACGATGATCATGGTCATGTAAGGAAACTCATGGAGCTGGAAGCGTGAGGGAAATGTCTTCCTCACTAAGAGGGAGTGTTAGATTTTGAGTAGCTCAAAAGGTATTTTTGAGGGATGACCACCAACCAATAAGTTGTTTGTTGGGTGATTTACCTAAAAGAGAGGTTTTGGACCCAAGATGTGGGTTTAGGACTAAGAAAGAAATAATCAAATATTTTAAGGGTCAAAGAGGCTAAAACCCTCGATCTAGAAGTTTTCCTAAGTGACCCAAGGAAAAGTATAAAAATAGGCCTAAGGGAGAGGCCTAGGACACATCAATGAGACAAACTTCAGTATGTGTGAAGGCTAGAAGGATGTAGCCATAAAGCAACCAAGTCTAGAGACTAAGTTGGGCTATAAAAAGAGTCAAGATCTATCCATGGAAGAGGTCAAGTGTTTCTACCAATAAAGGAAAGTCCGTGGGCACATCCAAAACAATATTGCAATCATCCATTTGTGAAAAATATTTAGCGCAAACCCTCAAGAAGGTCAAGCTAGAATAGATACATTATAAATCTGAGCAAATCGAGCTAAGAAGTAGGACATGTTATTTATGTCATGTGCTCTGAGCAAGACCAAGTTAAAAAGGGGTTGTTGTGAGTCTGTTCTGCCTAGAAAGAGAGGGTCGAAGCCCTATGGAGGAGGCTAAGACCACTTTGTATGCCACAACACATCGAAAAGGGCCTCAGCCCTATTTAGGAGAGGGTCATAAGGGCCTCAAGTTGGCACAGCAAGGTCGTAAGGCCTCATAACTAGGAAAATATGTCTTGAAGAGGATTGAGCGAATAGTGTGACAAAGATATATGATGCTTGCGTTTGATGTTGGTTGGTTTATAAGGAAAGATCTAAGGTCTATTATGGCTATGGGAGTGATGCAAGCCGTGAATATTTGACAAGAATGACAGCAAGGAGGTTATGAGCATAGATCTCGAAATTTGTTCACAAACGAAGTTGTGAACAACATATCTTAAGGGAAAAATATTTGGGGGGTCTTCATTGCCATCTGTGGGAGCAAGTGATGTTGTTTAAGACTAGATCGGTGAACAAGGGTTGTGTACAGGCACAATCCCTAGAAAGCATAGACGTGAAGAAAGGGAAATCGTGTGGATTGAAGCAGCAAGAGCAACGGAGCACTTCTAAGGAGGGGAGAAGAAGCAGGAAGGGGGGAAAGATAAAAAGACGGTAGTCATGGCACATCGGTGCAAATATCCAAACAACCACTAAAACATTAACAGCCATACAGAGGAGAAGTATTGGAAATTGTATCTAGAGCATAACCCAAAGAACAAAAAAAAAGACAATAAGAAGAAGAATCCAGTGGCCACTAATTCAAGCATCCAAGTTGAAAGTAGCTCGAACGTGGATGAGAGGATCGTTTGCATATCAGTGCAAAAGGAGGTCAATCTGAGTAGCCTTCAGTAATAGGAAGTGAAATAAATGACCAAACTCTTCCATATAAAGATGTAGGTAAAGAAGACCAAGGTTGGTGTCTTGTTTGACTCGGGATTGCAAAAAAATCTCATTGCAGCAAAGCTGGCCAAGAAGTTGGGGTTGGGATTTTGTGATCATCCAAGCCCATATCCATTGGGGCGAGTAAAGAAGGATGTAGAATTGAAGGTAAAAAAATAGTGCAAAATTAGATTTGCTATCAGTGATGCTTTTATTCATGAAGTAGAACTAGATGTAGTTCCTCTTAACGTATGTGGAGTCATGTTTCTAAGTCCCTACATGTACCTATGAGATGCAATAGTCACGTGGAGAGTTGACCAATATCGACTCATCGAGGACGAAAAATCGTTCACCATCGATGCACACAATGGAAAGCCAAAAATTTCGTTGGTAAATGCCAACCAAGCCATGAAATTGATTACTACCAGCAAAAAGTATGTTTTATTGGTTTTAAGAGAAAAATAGTTTGTAGAAGAGTAAGTAAGAGATAAGGGATCCCTAGAGGGGTGTACTAAGAAACATAAACAACAAATAGAAGAGTTTCTATAAGCATACAAGGATGTGTTCTGGGAGCCTAGACAGTTACCACCTAAGAGGGAAGTGGAGCATGAGATTCAGCTATTGTCAAACTCCACATTGCCAAACATCAGGTTCTATACGCAGTCTATTATAGAAGCGAGGTGAAGAAACAATTGCAGCTGCTACTAGAAAAAGGTGTCATTCAACTGAGTACATCACCATGTGGGGCAACTGAGTACATCACCATGTGGGGCACCCATTATCATTGTACCAAAGAAGGATGGGACTTGGCAAATGTGTATAGATTACAGGGTGTTGAACAATATCATACTCAAGAATAGGTGCCCCTTTCCTAGGATGGATGATTTATTGGATCGGTTGCATCAAGAAAAATACTTCACCAAGTTGGACTTAAAGTTTGGATATCACCAAGTTCGAGTCAGAGAAGATACTTGGAAGAACAGCTTTGAAACAAAGCAAGGTTTGTATGAGTAGTTAGTCATGCCATTTGGCCTATGCAATGGACCAACTATGTTTATGATATTAATGAATGATGTACTATGGCCTCTTATAGATTCATTTGTTATTGTCTATTTGGATGATATACTAGTATATAGTGCTACCTGGGAAGATCACATCTCACATTTGATGTAGGTGTTGTAGGCATTAAAAAAGCACCAATTGCTGAAAAATCTCAAGAAGTCTGAGTTTGCACAACAGCGTTTGGTATATTTGAAGTAAGTGATAGGTGGAAGAGAGATGACGATATATCGTACCAAGATGGAGGCCATCATGAAACGATCGGTGCCTATTAATGTTTATGAGCTTGAGTTTCGTTGAGGTGGCCCAATACCTAAGGAAATTCATAGCCTGATTTTCAACGGTAGCAGCGCCACTCCACGCCATAATAGTAAGTGGCAAGAGTTTCCAGTTGGAAAAGGATGAGCAGAGGGCCTTTGTGGAGCTAAATAAAAATATCATTCAAGCACCATTTCTGGCATTACCAAACTTGCAATAACCCTTTGAAGTGGAGACAGATGCGAGTGGGTATGTTATGGGAGAAGTCTTGATGCAGTGAGAAAGGCTTGTATGCTACCATTTTGAAGTATTTAATGGTGCAGCTCTTAAACTACCCTACCTACAACAAGGAGATTTGTGCCCTAGTGCAAGTTGTGAAGAAGTGGAAGCATTATCTGATGGGGAAGGAGACAGTAATCCACACAAATCACAAGTTGATATAGTCCTTGCAGGACCAAATTAAGCTACAACAAACCAAGCATTACAAGTGGATGTGGTTTCTACAGCAGTTTCATTTAGTGATTACGCACAAGAAGATCAACACAAACAAGTTAGTCGACATGCTTTCAAGGCCACCCACATCAAAGATAACAGCTTTGGGAACTCTGATACACCTAGAACCATTCACCCATGATGCATACATAGAGGCATATTCAAAGGAGGACGATTTCATGGAGGTGTTTCAGCAGTTGTAGAGACAGAATCATATGCACAGTGGTGACAGTATCCTTGACTACCATCTCCAAGATGGGTTACTCTACAGGGTAGATATGCTACGTGTTTTTAAAAGTGAGTGATTGCAGCTAATTAGAGAGGCCCACACCTCCAAGGTTGCAGGGAAATTTGGTGTAGGGACGATAATGGCCAACTTGCAGAGGTATGTGTATTTGCCAAGATGCAACAGCAGGTAGCTAGGTTCATCAGAGGATGTTTGCTTTGTTGTAATAGCAAGCCTCGCAACAGGAACCAGAGTCTATATCATCCCTTACCTATACGCCCCCATCCTTCAGAGAGAATTTCCATGGACTTTGTGGGAAGTTTACCAACAACCAATAAGTGACATGACTACCTATTCGTGGTAGTTGACAGGTTCAGCGAGATGTATATGATGCCTTGTAAAAAGTCTATCAGTGCGCAAGAAACAACAAACTTGTTCTCTAGATAGGTGTGGGTGCACTTTGGGATACCAAGGAGCATCATTTCGAACATGGACACAAGATTTCTCAGTACATTTTGGACTACATTGGGAGAAGATGTGTACAAAGCTGAAGAGATATACAACATTCCATCCCCAAACAACTGGACAAACATAAGTAGTCAACAGAACTTTAGTGCAGCTATTGAGGGGATATAATCAAAAACATCTGAAAACCTGGGAAAAAAATCTGGTATCTATACAACATTCTTAAAACATAGTAGTCCACATTTCTACTGGAAAGTCTCCATTTGAAGCTTGTTTGGGATATTTTCCGCCTTCACCTTTGGACATTGCGTATGGGCAGTAAGAAGGGGTGAGGGAAAATCTTACAAGAGACGCTTTAAGGGCTGAAAAAATTATAGAGAAGATTAAGCAAATTCATATATAGAAACAAGAGACACTACAAAATTCACAGAAGAAATGTAAGGTCAGACATGATCAGCTTAGAACAGAGAAATCGTTCAAGGTGGGAGACAGAGTATAGCTACAATTGAACAAGGAAAGGCTACAAGGGCCTGGTAAGAAAATCAAGGTTGTGCAATATGGTCCCTTACAAACACTGGAAAAGGTGGGCGATAATGGCTATCAAATCACTTTACCATCATATATGTACAAGACCTACTTTTTGTGAAGGATTTGACATTAAATGCTCAGGTAGAGTTGACAGAAGATATGGTTTTGTTGAAGAAGTCTAGCATTACAAGACAGAGGAAGCATGACCTTCAACAGAGTGGGTTGAAAAGGAAATTTCCAAGAAAAATTAAATGGTACATCCGAGAGAAGGTGGAGGTAAAATTTCCTCACCTCAATTACTAGAAGTTTTTGGGGACCAAAATCCTCCCAAAATGTTGAGGTGTGATCTTAATTGGATCATTATATTGTTTGTCATCCATCTCGATCCTTTCAAACTAAAAAAAAAAAAAAAGTAGAAGAATCAACGCACAAAGCCCTTTTTATCAGTAGGACCTAGCTTGGCAAATTGGAGTCTGAAACCTTCCGAGAGTGTTTTGAAGCATCAAACAGCGTTTTTTGAAGGGTAAACGTTTCTACTTTAGCACCACACCTTTTTTTTCTTATTCTACGCACAGAAACTTTTCCAACGACACAAGAATCACATCAATCGAAGCCCATATGTGAAAGTTATGGCACTTAGAAGTTAACCTCCCTGTTTTCACCACCATAATTTGCGAAGATGCCACGTTAACCTCCATTATTCTTGAAAAATAAGGTAGCCACGTGAGTATGATGATGAACTCTCTAGAAGAGTCTATATCGTAACTCTAATTAAGAGTTGAGGTAGTCAAACATAACCACTAGTAGGTTGTCGAGTTGTGTTATAACCGGGTCACTAAGAGGAAAAAGGGTTTCATTCTTTCAAATACATTTGTTTCATAGTTGAGCAAAAATAGCCAAAAGGGATAGGAGGTGGAGCACACAAAAAAGATTTGTGCATTGTAG
The DNA here is from genome assembly GCA_000404065.3 of Pinus taeda. Classification (NCBI taxonomy): domain Eukaryota; kingdom Viridiplantae; phylum Streptophyta; class Pinopsida; order Pinales; family Pinaceae; genus Pinus; species Pinus taeda. The sequence goes on along the minus strand of APFE031012537.1, from coordinate 112,173 downwards.
TAGCCCACGAGCCACAAGCCATTTTCTTTGTACTCAACCATTTTTCCAATCATAGAAAGAGAATAAGGCAGCCTCACCTTCCAGTTGGGTTTTTCCCTTGAAAGGGTTTCCCAGGTCATATCTTGTGTCATGTCAACGTTTATTTTTTCGTTCTCTATTTTCTACATAATTTTAATTCGCATGCATACACTATTAACAATCACCTCCAGATCTATAAACCTGAAGAGGTATAAAAATGTAGTAGTGTATATTTTGGAACTTTTAAGTATAATTTTTAACAAATTTGTTGTGACAAACTACCCAGTGGAATATCCAAGTCAATATACAAACCATTCATCCTCATTTTACTATGGAGAGAATCAACATGTATATAAGATTTGTCATAATATCTTTCACTAATATAATGGCTTCTCAATACAAGATGCCCAAATAACAATAACTCATTTCATATTACATTTCTTTTTTAAATAATCAGTTTAATTAAAAGGACAAAAAAGACTCTGCTTCATAGATAAACTTCAACCTTTGGTACTATTGAGAATATTTTAAAATATTCCATAGAAATCAAATAAATAAATAAATAATATATAAACTAATCATATATATACATTTAAGAAAAAACATATAACAAAATTCTTAACTATGGAGATTCATCCCCACTTTACTATGGAGAAAATTAATTTGTAAATAGGATTTTTAATTATATCATGCACCAACATCGTGGCCTCTCAATGCTAGATGCCCAGAGAACACAACTCATTTCATATTATATTTTGTTTTTAATCAATCAAATTAATTAAAAGGGCAAAAAGGACTACTTTTAGGAGAAATCTCAACATTTCATGCTATTAAGAATATTTTAAAATATTCCATAGAAATTACATTTCTTTTTTAATCAATCAATTTAATTAAAAGCGCAAAAAAGACAAATACTTTTAAGATAAATCTCAACTTTTCTTACTGTTAGGAAATACTTTAAAATACTATGTACAAATTAATTGAAGCTAAAACTTAATAATTATTGATAAGACAAATGCTTTTAAGATAAATCTCAACCTTTGCTACTGTTAAGAATATTTTAAAATACTATGTACAAATTAATTAAAGCTTTCACTTAATAATTATTGATAATTAGATCATAAAAAAATATAGAAGCTATATTCCAAAACAAACATAATGTACAAATTAATTAAAACTTTCACTTAATAATTATTGATAATTAGATAATAAAAAAATATAGAAGCTATATTTCAAAACAAACATAACAAATTTTCTTCAATGTGATTAAAAGGGAAAAATAACATATATGCTTTTAAGACAAATCTCAACCTTTGATACTATTAAAAATAACTTAAAATACTATGTATAAATTAATTTTTTGTCTTCCAATTAATAATTATTGATAAATTAAAATTCTAGAAAACATATTCCAAAACAGAGAACAAACATACCTTTTGATGTAATTGGGAACTAGAAACAAAATTTAAAACATATTCCACCAAAATTTTCAACATAAAAACTCGAATAAATATTACAAGACGATTCCAATCAATATTATGGAACCAAAACATAGTCAACTTATGGCTCCGGCATAGTTAAGAAATGATAGATTATGTATTGTGGGTTTTCACAATGCATTATATTAAATATATTTTTTGGGATTCCCAAAAGATTAACATAGTTGAATCCCAAAAAATGATATCTAATGATAGATTATATTAATCTATGCACACATAAGTGAATCAAAATCCACCCCAATGTCATTCAATTTAAACTATCAAAAAATATAATAATTCTTGATAATTAGGTGCAAAATTTTTTAAGAGTTTAGTGAAAATGACTAATCTTCAAGGTACACAATGCCACCCCAACTCCAAATAGTATAGCTAACAAATAGGAAAATACTGACATAACCACATACATATAAGATTGATATAACTATACAAAACCACCATAAATCTATTTTAACCTTAAATGCAGAACAGAACAAAGAAAAATCAAATGACAAACTCATCCCTACTTAGATATTGGAGTTTAAATGAATTTAGAGTGAATATATAGTGGTTATCCTTGTTATTGATGATGATGGTGGTGGTTAACGTCCACTAAGACCAAATTGGTCTATCGAACCTATACTTTTCTTAGTTCTTAATTGTTTGACTTCTCGTCTTTCTTAGCAAGATTGGTGTTGTAGCTTTCTTTTTTTCTCTACGGTATTCCAACTTCATTTATCTTGCATCTCCTTCATCTCTTCTGATTCTTGGGACATTGGTGTCTTAGCTTCACCACCTGTTGTTGTTCGCCCTTTTGAAGATAGTCGGAGAAGAAGTTTGGTCTGGGAGATCTGCTTTGTTGTTAAATGAAAATTTATTTTGTGTGATATTTGAATCCTCATCACTGTTGATACTCGAGGGGTTGTCGAGTTCATTTTTTTGTTGTTGAGCTGGGCTTTCCCCCTGCGTGTCTTAAGAGTTGTTTCTTTCTTGCTCGATTTCTTGCGATTCAAAGTTTTCTGGAGAGTGTTCTTCCTTGATGACAGTGTAATGTTCTTCTTGTGCTCTTTTCCACCATGTAGATCTGTGGTGATTCTTTTTAGCATAATTTTTCTGGGAGGCTTTTGGGCAATTTTGGGCTAGATGACCTGTCTCAAAGCAAGATCGACATCTGAAAACGACACTTTCATAATAGAGTTTTTGGTTCCACACAGTCTTTACTTGTTAGGTTTATTTCAGCTGGGAATCCGGCACTGATTTCATTTCCACACAAATCCATGCATAGGTGGTTTTGGCATATTCCTCTGTTTCTGGCAACCTACAGTGAAATTTCCCAATTGCATTGCCAATGGCTTTTAGCGGGAGAAATTCCAGAGATGCAATGGTAGGTTTGGCAATCTCACCCAAACTGGTGTTAAGGTTATCACTGTTGTTGAGGGATCGAATGATGGGTTCTATGGCTTCATGAATAGGCCTGAGTTTTCCCAAAACCAAGCGCCGGAATCTAGAATACATTAACTGCTTTCAGGGTTTTCAAAATCTACTATAAAAAAAACGTCTAGCACGGTTAGATATTAATTTCATCAAAAATGACAGGCTTCCACACCTCCGTGATCCAACTATGGAGAGTTATCCAACTATGGAGAGTTGTTAGCCACAGCCAAAAACCATTGAACCGGCAGATTAGGGCACTTTCAAAAAACTTCAAAGCCTCCTCAAGTGAGGCCTGGACCACCTGGACAGTGGGAGCTAAGGCTTCACTGATGATATGTGTAGAAGCTTGCCCCCCAGAAGCAAGATGGAAAGCCAGCCGCTATCTTCACAAAGCTAGGAGCCCTCTAGATCAAGGCCAATCGATAATTCCCAAGCTTATGTATGCCTTTACGGAAGAATGCAAATCTGGAAGATAACTATTTAATAGTTTTATTTTCTTAATTTTTATTTTTATTATTAATAGTCGATTTATTAGTTTAATAATAATATTAATTGATTTTATTATTCAATTAACATATTGATTACAAACTTGACAAATTGAGTAAAATACATTTTATTTTATAATGAAAAATTAAAATTGTAAAATAATTAAAATAATCATAATTAACAGAGATAGTTTAATTTAATTCAATTGACCTTTATAACACTATAAAGTATTATGTAAATCCATGTAAATCCTGAGGTTCAAAATTATATTAAAAAATATCATGAAATTATGCATGAATAAATTATGCATGAATAAAAACTCTTTGACAAACCATATAAAATCCGCGATCCAAATAAGATAACTCATAAATAATTAAAATGCTATCAAATAATAACCAGATCAAAACTTTTGTAAAATTGTACTTTTAAATGTAAGGATATATTAGAGTTCTGTAATTATTGTCCCTACGTATAATTGTCAGAAAATTCAATATATCCATAGAATGATTAGAGCAATTCATATTGGTAAATACTTTGTGTTCGTGAAAGCCATTGAATGTTGGAGTTGCTGTATTAACCAATTTGGATGCTCTTCAACAAAGAAGCTGATTGAATAGGTCGATTCATGAGTATGCTAGATTTTGACAATGGCGTTGGCAATCAGGCTTATTCTATCTATTGATGATCACACGTTTTTTTGGCTTAGAATAAACTATTTACAAATGACTTCCAACAGGATCAGGGTAACAGAATGCCTTTTATGTTAGCAATTAATAAAATTGACAGAGTTGAGACACGTGCCATAAAAAGACAATAATAGGCATTCTGATCACGTGCGCATATTTAATTTTGTGCCATCACTATTCTATATGCTAAAAAGATTTAGATGAGCATGTCTCTCCAGCATTTGCATGTGCTTGATTGCCTCGCAGGTTTAAGCCACACATAGGCTCACAGGACCTGAGCCCATGAGCCTGCAAAACAGAAAAATCAGTACGACGATGCACAAACAACCTTCAGCATATGATGATTTAAATACCTTAAGAAAGTAACATAAATTATATAAAACATTCATTGATTGAATGGGCTGTCGATGTGGAAATAGCAAAATAAAAACAGGCCGCATTATATTGGCCGAAACTTACCCCCAACAACGATGAAGTATAACCAGAGTGCCAAAGAAATCATAGGTGTTATAGACACAACAGATAACACTAACCTTTCTTATGATGTAACGATTGCAACCTGTATATATGTAATGACTTCCCTAAATTTCATTTGTAATTTACACATGCAGCTTTCTTGTTTCTGGGAATCAATGAATTTAAACTTGCCAGGAAAATAATTATAGTCCATTGTTGTGCGAGTGCAAAATCATGTACTGTACAACTAGAGCAGGCCAAATGGATATTTTCAGACCTAACTTTGCCATTTTTTCTACAATAGTTTGTACCCGGATGGCACGTTGACCTTTACACTCCACATTGGATGGCAATACAAATATAATTCTGGGAACATCTACTGCTAATGAAAGATTAGATTGACCAGTAGCTTACTGTCCACCATTCTCAATCCGAGGTGAGCCTTCAATATCCCAGCCTCCACTCCATGGCGTGGATCCACAGGCAACTCCCCCGCGAATTCGCTTCTGTAAATGTTCTAAACTCGCAACCCGTTGCATGGAGGGTGTCCGCCCCATTTTGGTTCCAACATTATGTGGCAATACCTCTTTACTCCGATCATTTATATTTGATACATCGCAAGTCATTCCTTGAGTTGAGACTGGCTGTCCAGGATGTGAGTATCGACTCGAATCCTGCGGACCAGAAGTTACAGGTGATTCTACTGGACCACCCATATATCGCATGCCAGAAGCTTGTGAAATCTGGGTTGGGTTTTGAATTGAATGATTTACACCAGTTGCCCTGGCTACCATATCTTCCGCCATCTTCACCTGAAAAGCAAACTACAAAAATTGAAGTAATTGGCAGAATTGAAAGCTACCTGTAGACTTTGGCTTGAAATTTTCATGATTTCGGAGTTATTGGCCGTAAAACAGAATTAATTTCCACTTAATGATGTGTAAAAATCAAACATGAACAAGCAAGCCTGTCTCAAAATACGATGCAAAAGGACAAAAACTGTGAAATTGTGATGCGCTATGACCTTTCATAGATTTATGGCTTACGGAAAAATACTGAATGTTTCTAAATAGTCAGTTTGTAAATTCTGATATCAGTTAATAACCATCCAGGATTTACTTCTAAGTTAACAATCAGACTAAAGACCGCTGGTAAAATAGCTGGCTACGAATGTCTGTAAAACCAAAAAGAAGCATTTAACTTGCAAGTTCAGGCAGATCTCGAATTGGACGATACGTGCTATACCAACCAAAATGACAAGACTTAGGTTAGTTATACTATCTTACTATCTTGTATCCTTTGTAGTACAACTGGACTATCTTGGCGGTATCATTATCACTTCTAGTTCTATGTATAGGGATAAAATTATAAGCATGTCACTAGTGTATATACATTCCAATTTTTGTGTCTAAGTCACTTGACAAGTGACACAGGCATGGAAATACAAGTGTCCCACATGAGACAGGCAACTCCAGAAACAAAACATAGAGTATATTGAAAAAAAAAATATAT